>CAUDMG010002016.1:0-12500 GCA_958450375.1 Homarus gammarus
CGTCATCCCATCTCGCCCAACCCCGCCTCGACGCACCTACTAGGGCTGGGCAAGAATCGTTAAAATTGGAATCGACGGTTCCGATTCTCAGTGCCAATGTAATCTCTGGAATCGATTCCTCAAAGTATGCAAATACTGTCATATAATTATAGGGGGCAGCGCAACTAAAAGGCCTCCCCATGCCTCACGGGACTGCTTGGAAGGACAGCATGTAAAGGTATTAGCTAATTAAATTTTATTTTATTTGGAGAATACAATAAACTTAAGAAAGTAATGAAAGATGTTTATTCTTTACTTCTTTGGTGAGTAAAATATTTTTGTTGTAATTACCAAAATCTAATTTCCTTTAAAAAATAGTATCAATAATTTGGAATAAACTTGTATATGTTTGGGGATAATTCTGGAATGTAATTGCCCCATGTTGGGTAGTGAACCCATGTAATTGTTAGTATCAGTAGTAATGTGTTGTGAGTGCATCTCATATGTACTAACAAAAGTCTAGTGAAGGTATCAGATGTCAGTTTGTCTGGTAATGTAATGTAATGCCATGTAACACCAGTAATGTTGTAAGAAGCGAGAATATCTGATTGGGGTGACAGATGAGTAAAGCCACGGAGTTGATCCTGGTAACTGTTACTGTAAGGTACCACCAGCAGTGTTGTAAGAAGTAGTAAGAGTACAGTATCTAAGTGAATTGCAGTTGAGTAAAGCCGAGGAGTTGCACCTTGGAGTTGTATGTTAATGCCATCTTTTTCCCTACTTTGATTTCATATTAATAAACCTTTTCTTATAGTATATTAGGGGGTATTCATTTCATCCCAGTATCTACCTTTATTCTGTCCAAGTGACCTTGATACCAGAATTACAGTACCCATGTGCCCTAGACCCTCGCCATGCTACCAAAAGAACTGAGGTTATGAAGTAACCATAAACTGAAATATGTAGACAGAAGAATTGAAGGAAATAAGACAGAGAGAAGTTTGAGATAAGTATAAGGGAGAGAAGAAAATTCCCGTCTTTAAGGGTGGCCTCGGTGGTTCAGCAGTAGTAGTAGAGTCGCCGCCCTTACAAAGGGGGCAGAGAGCCCCCGCCCTTACAATGGGTCGTATACAGGAGGCAACTCAAGGCACTTGAAAACTTTCACCAACATAGTCTACGTTCCATCCTCCGAGTTCGCTGGGAAGACAAGAGAACAAATGCCAGTATTCTTGCTGACACCAACTGTAGGAGCATCAAGGCTACCATTATCCATGAACAACTACGCTGGACTGACGATATTACCTGCATGGACGACAGTAGACTGCCAAAGCAGCTACTTTACAGTTACCTAACGAATAGTAAACGGAACGCCGGCGGGCAACTGAAACGGTATAAGGATAGTCATGAGACAAACCTGAAAAGTGCTAAATCGAGCCCCTCACGTGGGAGACGATTACTCCACACCGTAACACTTGGAGGATCACCACACGAGAGGCAGATAGTGCCAACGCCGGAAAGACACTGCCGCCGCCGCCCCTCCCGCACTCGATGTAGCCCTCCACATGTGCAACATCTGTGAACGACTCTGCCGGTCCTGTATCGGCCTCTTTAGTCACCTTAAATCTCACCAACGTAGTGACATGCCTAATAACTCATATCATTGTATCATAGCTGGATGATCGTCATACTTGATTCCGAATGACAGCAAAGTAGTAGTAGTAGTAGTGTGTGTGTGTAATAATAATAATAAATAATAATTAACGGTCTATTGAAAAAGTTCTGCGGCCCGAAGGCTGAAAATATACATTGGACATAAATGACTTATTACATACATTGGTGGTTTAACAAAAGCCTTCATTAGAGAAAGGTAAAGGAACATACAGTGAACATTCAGATTAATGTAGGTGTTGAACAGCAAACACGTAGTGTAGTAACTCTCTCCCAGATGGTGTTAGGAGGGACCTGATGTGGTGTAGTAATTCCCTCACAGATGGTGTTATGAGGGGCCTCACGTGTAGTAATTCCCTCACACATGGTGTTATGAGGGGCCTCACGTGGTGTAGTAGTTCCCTCATAGATGGTGTTACGAGGGGCCTCACGTGGTGTAGTAACTCCCTCACAGATGGTGTTATGAGGGGCATCACGTGGTGTACGAATTCCCTCACAGATGGTGTTATGAGGGACCTGACGTGGTGTAGTAATTCCCTCACAGATGGTGTTATGAGGGGCCTGACGTGGTGCAGTAATTCCCTCACAGATGGTGTTATGAGGGACCTGACGTGGTGTAGTAATTCCCTCACAGATGGTGTTATGAGGGGCATCACGTGGTGTAGTAATTCCCTCACAGATGGTGTTATGAGGGACCTCACGTGGTATAGTAATTCCCTCACAGATGGTGTTATGAGGGGCCTGGCGTGGTGTAGGAATTCCCTCACAGATGGTGTTATGAGGGGCATCACGTGGTGCACGAATTCCCTCACAGATGGTGTTATGAGGGACCTGACGTGGTGTAGTAATTCCCTCACAGATGGTGTTATGAGGGGCCTGACGTGGTGCAGTAATTCCCTCACAGATGGTGTTATGAGGGACCTGACGTGGTGTAGTAATTCCCTCACAGATGGTGTTATGAGGGGCATCACGTGGTGTAGTAATTCCCTCACAGATGGTGTTATGAGGGACCTCACGTGGTGTAGTAATTCCCTCACAGATGGTGTTATGAGGGACTTGACGTGGTGTAGTAATTCCCTCACAGATGGTGATATGAGGGACTTGACGTGGTGTAGTAATTCCCTCACAGATGGTGTTATATGAGTGAGGTGTGGCCCCAGGCCTTCCTATCGTAGACGGATTAACACATCGCCGGTTGTTGGGTCTCAAGGGCCGTTATCACTGGGTACCTGGGACCTCACTGTGTGAAGGTTAACTTGAATACGACTTTTACTGTTGAGTTGTTCTCACTGACTCAAGCACTGTTCACCAATGTTCACATATGTTTAACACTGGTTCCATTCCTATTCCCAAATGAAATTGTAACTTCTGGTGAGAACTTGTTGATACTCCGGTGGGGAGAAGTGGTTCAGGGGAGGGGGTTAGTATGGGCCAACTGAACAGTTGACCTGGCTGCTCCGAGAGGAGCACCAGGTACGTCTTGACCCTTCGGTGGTCAAGGATGTAGTGTGTGTGTGTGGGGGGGGGGGGGGGTTCAAATGTGTGCTTAATCATTTTTTATTCTCTCTTTCTTTCCAATAATAACATTGTCGGAGTACAAGCTCTGAGAATCAGAGTACAAGCTACGAACATTAGAGCACAAGTTACGAGCACCACAGTACAAGTTACGAGCACCACAGTACAAGTTACGAGCACAGAGAACAAGTTGAGAGAAAGTATAAGTTACGAGCACCACAGTACATTACGAGCACCAGATTAAAAGTTATGAACATTCAAGTAGAGAACAAGTTGTAATGTTTAAAGTGCAAGTGTCTTCATGTCTATACTGTATGTCTGTCTATTTTCGTCTGTCAGTAAATACTTGCCTTTTTTGTGATTTTTTTCCTCTGTATTATGTATAAATTCCCTTTTTATCGTCTTTTCTGTCTTATTTTTTTATATTTATTTACTTTTTTTTTGTGGAGGGGGGGGGGGGGGCAAGAAATATAGAGGGTGTGGCGAGGAAGAAGAGTATGGGTGAGGTGGTTAGGAAGAGAGTATAGGAGAGGTATGGGGGCGACCAAAGGAAAATGGGGGAGGGGGGGGGGATTGGTAGGAAGAATGGTGGGGAGAAGGAAGGATGGTGGGGAGAAGGAGGGGTGGTAGACAAGAAGGATCATGGGGAGGAGGGGTGGTAGACAGGAAGGATTTTGGGGAGAAGGAGGGGTGGTAGACAAGAAGGATGGTGGGGAGGAGGGGTGGTAGACACGAAGGATCATGGGGAGGAGGGGTGGTAGACAAGAAGGATGGTGGGGAGAAGGAGGGGTAGTAGACAAGAAGGATGGTGGGGAGGAGGGGTGGTAGACACGAAGGATCATGGGGAGGAGGGGTGGTAGACAACAAGGATGGTGGGGGGAGGAGGGGTGGTAGACAAGAAGGATGGTGGGGAGGAGGAGGGGTGGTAGACAAGAAGGATGGTGGGGAAGGAGGGGTGGTAGACAAGAAGGATCATGGGGAGGAGGGGTGGTAGACAAGAAGGATGGTGGGGAGGAGGGGTGGTAGACAAGAAGGATCATGGGGAGGAGGGGTGGTAGACAAGAAGGATCATGGGGAGGAGGGGTGGTAGACAGGAAGGATGGTGGGGAGAAGGAGGGGTGGTAGACAAGAAGGATCATGGGGAGGAGGGGTGGTAGACACGAAGGATGGTGGGGAGAAGGATGGGTGGTAGACAAGAAGGATGGTGGGGAGAAGGAGGGGTGGTAGACAGGAAGGATCATGGGGAGGAGGGGTGGTAGACAAGAAGGATCATGGGGAGGAGGGGTGGTAGACACGAAGGATGGTGGGGAGGAGGGGTGGTAGACAGGGAGGATGGTGGGGAGGAGGGGTGGTAGGAACAAGCGGCGCCTCACTTTCACTAAGGCCAGGTAGGTAGCAGCAGGTGAGTGGGGACGGATTGAACCACTGGTGCCACGTCTCAGAACATGTGGCGTGCACACTTTCACTCCTTCCCTAGTTACCAAATCCCTCCCTCCCTCCCTCCTACCTTCCCTGCCCTCTTTCCTGCAATGATATTCTAATTAGTGTGTGAATGTTTCGGTCCTCCTCACCTCTCCCTGCCTTAAAGCACCCCTGACTCCTCATCCTCACCTCTCCCTGCCTTAAAGCACCCCTCACTCCTCATCCTCACCTCTCCCTGCCTTAAAGCACCCCTCACTCCTCATCCTCACCTCTCCCTGCCTTAAAGCACCCCTCACTCCTCACCCCCCCCCCCTCCCGCGAGAGAAGATAGGTTGTTGTAATCAGCGTAAGTGTGAGTGTATGAGTCAATGAAAGGTAGTGTGTGTGTGTGTGAGTGTATGAGTCAATGAAAGGTAGTGTGTGTGTGTGTGAGTGTATGAGTCAATGAAAGGTAGTGTGTGTGTGTGTGAACCCATCAGAGTTACCTTAGACTCGGGCAAAAAAGAAGATGGACACGTAAGGTAAGAAGTGGTTGGAGGCTCCTTGGTACAGCTGGACAATCAACTAAGGGGGTAGATTTGATATGGACCTCATTTTACAGATCACTCCTAAGCCCAGCCCCCACACTACCCCCACCCGACCTCTGTATGCCCAGCCCCACAATACCCCACCCGACCTCTGCACGCCCAGTCCCACCCTACCCGACCTCAAATTCAATTAAATTCAATTCTCTACACGCCCAGCCCCACATTTTCCCACCCGACCTCTATACGCCCAGACCCACCCTACCCCACTCGACTGCACCCCCCAACCCAGCCCGGTCTCCTCGGCCTCTTCCTTCTTAAGTTTCTTTCATGCCATCTTAAGAGTCGACCCTGCTCTACTTAAAATGGAATCCGCCCATTTCAACTTCGGCTTCAGGGCTCATGGGCTCAAATGCGTTCTTGTTTACTTAAAATGTTTCTCTTTTTGCATAATATGAATTATCGCATTGAAAATGCGCTCCCTTCCCTATCTAACTAAACAAAGCACATGAGTCTAGTTGTAGATGTGTTGCACGTCTTTTCATATCTGATTTTTCTTTTGCAATAATATTCACGCCAATATGAAGAGAAGATCTCAAATGCTGCAGTAATATTCATGCTTTAAGTGTCAATAATTCCTACTTAGAAAACCGGGATCGCCTGAAGATTAGTCTCTATGCTTATTTCACCCTAAAATTAACCTCCCTAACCTAACACAACAATGCAACACAACACATCACAACCTAACCTAACCAAACTGCCTCCAGTTGAAATAAGCTGGGAGAGAGGGGGGGGGGGGGCGCTAACCTTCAGGTGACCCGAAAAAAATATGATTAAGAAATATAATTACAATTTTGACGTTCATTACCAATGTCCATCAGAAATTACATGGAAAAAAAAATGGTATCTCATCGTTTTTCTGTTTTTGTTGCGTCAATCAGCTGTAAATGATAATTCTAACTGGATGACTGACAAATTCACTCTGTCACTTGGTCGCTAAGATGAAAAGTTGATAAACTGTAGGTAGAAAGATAGGTAGATTAGATAGATTAGACAGACAGATAGATAGATATTCATTCAGTAAAATCTTCATACAAGTTCACCTTTGCTGAACATGGTGAGCAGTAAGTCGATTCAAGCAACGTGATATGTTAGCAGCTTGGACAATTAGAACATTGAAGGAAATAGAGAAGCATTGACTTGAGGGAAGCTGAGTAGGTTATGGTTATAACAAATTGGGCATTAAAGACGTGAAACAATCTAGATACATTAGTATTAGTATTATTATCATTATCATTTTTATTATTATGATTATTGTTGTTGTTGTCTAGTACGAGTGAAAAGGAGAGGGAGAGAGAGAGAGAGAGAGAGAGAGAGAGAGAGAGAAGAGGAAGAATGAGATTAATTTGAAGAAGAAAGGAAACAGTCATGTCAGCCAGACATTTAAGTTAGTCAAGTGTGTATGTGCAAATTTGAATGCATTATTCTCTATACTTGAGTGACTTCAGTGGGTGTCTCACGAGTGGCAGCGCTGACGGGTGTCTCGCGAGTGTCTTGCGAGCGACAGTGCTGGTGAGTGTCTTGTGAGTGACAGTGTTTGTGAGCGTCTTGTGAGTGACAGTGTTTGTGAGCGTCTTATGAGCGACAGTGCTGGTGAGTGTCTTGTGAGTGACAGTGTTTGTGAGTGTCTTATGAGTGACAGTGTTTGTGAGCGTCTTATGAGTGACAGTGTTTGTGAGCGTCTTATGAGTGACAGTGTTTGTGAGCGTCTTATGAGTGACAGTGTTTGTGAGTGTCTTATGAGTGACAGTGTTTGTGAGTGTCATGTGAGTTGATGACACCACTGTGTTAAGTAAAAGTTAAAGTATTTGTGTGAGTTGTGATCACAGATGACGACCCTCCTTCCCTCCCTCCCTCCTTCCCTCCCTCCCTCCTTCCTTCCCTCCCTCTCTATCTCCCTTTCACTCCCTCCCTCCGTATCTCCCTTTCACTCCCTCCCTCCCTATCTCCCTTTCACTCCCTCCCTCCCTATCTCCCTTTCACTCCCTCCCTCCCTATCTCCCTTTCACTCCCTCCCTCCCTATCTCCCTTTCACTCCCTCCCTCCCTATCTCCCTTTCACTCCCTCCCTCTCTATCTCCCTTTCACTCCCTCCCTCTCTATCTCCCTTTCACTCCCTCCCTCTCTATCTCCCTTTCACTCCCTCCCTCTCTATCTCCCTTTCACTCCCTCCCTCTCTATCTCCCTTTCACTCCCTCCCTCTCTATCTCCCTTTCACTCCCTCCCTCTCTATCTCCCTTTCACTCCCTCCCTCTCTATCTCCCTTTCACTCCCTCCCTCTCTATCTCCCTTTCACTCCCTCCCTGCCGAGTGTTGTGTTAATGTTAAGTCACTGTTGTTGTGTAACATTTAAGTACTGCTTAAGTCTCCAATACTCCCAGCACCTTCAAAACCTCCAAGACCCCGAACGACCTCCAAAGCCTCCACCATCATCAACACCACCTCCAAAACTCGCACCACTTCCACCATCTCCAAGACCCCCCACCACCTCCAAAACTCGCACCACTTCCACCATCTCCAAGACCCCCCACCACCTCCAAAACATCCAACTCTTCTAAAATCTCAAAAAACTTCCAACGCCTCCAAGACTTCCATTACTTCCTAAAGGTAATTTAAGAAAGATTTCAGGTGAAAAGGGTGGACATTATACAAAGGAGGAGTTTTTAATATTTAATAACAATATTAACTAATTATAAAGACCGCTAGCCTTACACCAGTGAAGAAGTTGTTAATATTTAGTTAATAATAAAGACAAATCCTTACCGCTAACCCTACACCAGTGCCCTAACTAAACATATAAATATCCTAACTAGATACAAACTAAAACATGGGGGACAAGAGCTAAGAGGGGCCAGAGAAAAACTGGAGCCATCTAATCTCTCTGCGATGAATATTATGGTACGTGGGATGCTTAAGGAGGTCACTTGAAGCGCAGGAACCCGGGAAGGTAGAGGTCCTTATGGCGAGTCACTATTCCAGGACAGAAGATTAGAGTGAACTGCTTTTCAGGGTGAGATCAGGTCCCTCGTCACCTTGGTGGCTCACGGGAGATGCTAGTGTTGTGGTAGACGTAGAGGCTAGGGAGACGTGTCAGTGATATTATTGGGCTGGCGACTATTGCTCCAACGTCGTCATACGGCAAGGAAGTGTTGTTAATTGCCTATCATCAGATGACGTTGACCCAGGCGGAGGAACGTGACAATACGTAGAGCAGTTGAGTGTGAGACATACATCATACTTAAAAACTCTAAACAAACTTATTATCACCAGAGTACAGTAGTGACCACCAGGGTACAGTAGTGACCACCGGGGTACAGTAGTGACCACCGGGGTACAGTAGTGACCACTAGGGTACAGTAGTGTCCACCAGGGTACAGAAGTGACCACCAGGGTACAGGAGTGACCACCAGGGTACAGGAGTGACCACCAGAGTACAGAAGTGACCACCGGGGCACAGTAGTGACCACCGGGGCACAGTAGTGGCCACCGGGGTACAGTAGTGACCACCGGGGTACAGTAGTGACCACCAGGGTACAGTAGTGACCACCAGGGTACAGTAGTGACCACCAGAGTACAGTAGTGACCACCAGGGTACAGTAGTGACCACCGGGGTACAGTAGTGATCACCGGGGTACAGTAGTGTCCACCAGGGTACAGAAGTGACCACCAGGGTACAGAAGTGACCACCAGGGTACAGAAGTGACCACCAGGGTACAGTAGTGACCACCAGGGTACAGTAGTGACCACCAGGGTACAGTAGTGTCCACCAGGGTACAGTAGTGACCACCAGGGTACAGTAGTGACCACCAGAGTACAGAAGTGACCACCAGGGTACAGTAGTGTCCACCAGGGTACAGTAGTGACCACCAGGGTACAGAATTGACCACCAGGGTACAGAAGTGACCACCGGGGTACAGTAGTGACCACCGGGGTACAGTAGTGACCACCGGGGTACAGTATCGTCCACCAGGGTACAGTAGTGACCACCAGGGTACAGTAGTGACCACCAGGGTACAGTAGCGTCCGCCAGGGTACAGTAGTGACCACCAGGGTACAGTAGTGACCACCAGGGTACAGTAGTGACCACCGGAGTACAGTAGTGACCACCGGAGTACAATAGTGACCACCGGAGTACAATAGTGACCACCGGAGTACAGTAGTGACCACCGGAGTACAGTAGTGACCACCGGGGTACAGTAGTGACCACCGGAGTACAGTAGTGACCACCACGGTACAGTAGTGACCACCACGGTACAGTAGTAACCACCAGGGTACAGTAGTAACCACCAGGGTACAGTAGTAACCACCAGAGTACAGTAGTAACCACCAGAGTACAGTGTACAGTAGTGACCACCAGTGTACAGTAGTAACCACCAGGGTACAGTAGTGACCACCAGGGTACAGTAGTGACCACCAGAGTACAGTAGTGATCACCATGGTACAGAAGTGACCACCAGAGTACAGTAGTGACCACCAGAGTACGGTAGTGACCACCAGAGTACGGTAGTGACCACCAGGGTACGGTAGTGACCCACAGGGTACGGTAGTGACCACCAGGGTACAGTAGTGACCACCGGGGTACAGTAGTGACCACCGGGGTACAGTAGTGACCACCGGGGTACAGTAGTGACCACCGGGGTACAGTAGCGTCCACCGGGGTACAGTAGCGTCCACCAGGGTACAGTAGCGTCCACCAGGGTACAGTAGCGTCCACCAGGGTACAGTAGCGTCCACCAGGGTACAGTAGCGACCACCAGGGTACAGTAGTGACCACCAGGGTACAGTAGTGACCACCAGGGTACAGTAGTGACCACCAGGGTACAGTAGTGACCACCAGGGTACAGTAGTGATCACCAGGGTACAGTACTGTCCACCAGGGTACAGTACTGTCCACCAGGGTACAGTAGTGACCACCAGGGTACAGTAGTGACCACCAGGGTACAGTGTACAGAAGTAACCACCAGGGTACAGTAGTGTCCACCAGGGTACAGTAGTGACCACCAGGGTACAGTAGTGTCCACCAGGGTACAGTACTGTCCACCAGGGTACAGTAGTGTCCACCAGGGTACAGTAGTGACCACCAGGGTACAGAAGTGACCACCAGGGTACAGAAGTGACCACCAGGGTACAGAAGTGACCACCAGGGTACAGTAGTGACCACCAGAGTACAGTAGTGACCACCATGGTACAGTAGTGACCACCAGGGTACAGTAGTGACCACCAGGGTACAGTAGTGACCACCAGGTACAGTAGTGACCACCAGGGTACAGTAGTGACCACCAGGGTACAGTAGTGACCTCCAGGGCACAGTAGTGACCACCAGGGTACAGCAGTGACCACCAGGGTACAGCAGTGACCACCAGGGTACAGCGGTGTCCACCAGGGTACAGCGGTGTCCACCAGGGTACAGCGGTGTCCACCAGGGTACAGTGGTGACCTCCAGGGTACAGTGGTGACCTCCAGGGTACAGTGGTGACCTCCAGGGTACAGTGGTGACCTCCAGGGTACAGTGGTGACCTCCAGGGTACAGTGGTGACCTCCAGGGTACAGTAGTGACCTCCAGGGTACAGTAGTGACCTCCAGGGTACAGTAGTGACCTCCAGGGTACAGTAGTGACCTCCAGGGTACAGTAGTGACCTCCAGGGTACAGTAGTGACCTCCAGGGTACAGTAATGACCACCAGGGTACAGTAGTGTCCACCAGGGTACAGTAGTGTCCACCAGGGTACAGTAGTGGCCACCAGGGTACAGTAGTGGCCACCAGGGTACAGTAGTGACCACCAGGGTACAGTAGTGTCCACCAGGGTACAGTACAGTAAGGAAAAGGGTTACTTCCTAGGACTCAGTCAACATGTCCTCACTTGTGTTTGGTGATTTTCAGATAAATTTATCTTTTAAATTATATTTCAAGAGTTGGTGAGGTAATGAACGCGGGTGTTGATCAATGCCGTATTTGCCCATTTTTTTGCAATTTCAGTATAAAATTGTCTAATTTTCATCGTATGCCCATTTTTATTGGTTTTACATTATTCTATTGTAAGTTAAACTGCAAAGGGAGTTTCGAATTACTATTTGTTTGTCTTTAAAGATAAGATACCATGGTGCTCCTTTCTACGAACCAGATTGTTTAATGTTAAAATCGACCATTTCCTGCAGGACCATTCACACGAGTATCTGTGTGTGTGTGTGCAGCAAGGGTGAATATACCCCGGCACGGTGCGCTGTCCTTCGCGGCCTTGACCGTACTGTTTGAGTCCGTCAACTCTTTCCAACACTGCTGGTCACATTTCACTGACAACACCTAAAGTGAGTGTTTCTTCAAAATTTAACACTTTAGTTAAAGATTACTTTGTTTCTCAACATATAGAGACTTCTAAGCACAAATGTGTCGCTGCTGCACAGTATACGCCTTCCTACAGCTTCCGGTCGGTAATATTGGTTTTCGTCGGCCCTGCGCGAGGCATTTGTTGAGGCGGCGAAAACTGGAAAATAAATCTGAAATATTTTTTTTATAAGTACACCAAGAAGAATGTACCAAACGAGGCTACGTTGTGGACACTTGTATATACAACTTTTTGTTGCCCTCGTTTTCTCTCTTGAGAAACAGCAAAGTTTAAACAGAAGAATTTATTAAAAAATAACTGTTACTATTTAATAATAGTAATGTAATTTAATACATATTCTTTTAAATATTTTCTAAGTAAAAGAATTAATATTTTCTTTTTTGTCTTGTTGCTTTTTTTGTTTACTATTTCGGCTGCTTGTCTTACTTATTTGTCTACCTTTAATTTGCCTAAACACCCGGGCTCTGGTAACGAGTAAGGCCGATGGGTGTGTGTGTGGGTACTGCCTTGACCTTCTGCAGGGCCTGCCACCCGCTATATAAAGGCGGTCTCGAAAAGAGCTGAACACACTTCAACGCTGTGCAAGGTAATGTGTTGGACAACTTACAATATAACAACGTGAATTCTCTGTGTACAGGGTACTAATTTACAGTGTAAGTGAAAGGTATAGTGAGTGTACCCTGCGTGTTATATTGTCACTCGTAGTGTCGTGGTCAACAGTCTCGTATCACAAGCCAGCAGACCTGGGTTCGATTCCTGGCGTCACTTCCCACTGTCTCGCCAACAGCGGGTGTTGGTTAGCCAGTGTAGTTGGAGAAGAGTCCGGTCTTTCTGGACAGTCTCATGAACGTTGTTTCCTCGTGCAAGACATAACATAGAGAACACTTGTGTCCTCGATGCTGTACCGTGAAGTAGTAGTGTTATGACCGACCACGACGCCTCCTCCTCAGCCACCAGCTCAGTTTCTTCTGACAGGATCACTGGTCAGGA
>CAUDMG010002016.1:17500-30477 GCA_958450375.1 Homarus gammarus
ACACCTGTGGATCGCTTTAATGAACAGGTACACAATCCTCTTTAATTAATACAGGGATCTTTTGCTCACTCCCTTATATATACGTAAATCCTCTCCACACCTGCACTTGGTAATTATTTTATCTGTATTGGCTAACCCACTAATAAAAGTTATTCTGGCGCCAAACAATGTAGACAACTAGGAGTGTGGGTCAACTTGACCTCATTAATAACATGGTTGAGCAACGGGTAGATAACAGGTGTACGTGGAGCAGGTGGAAGTAAAGGTTACTCTAGCGACTCGCCCTGACCAGCAGGTGTCCAATGTCCCCTCAAAGGTTCATACGCTGAATATTCCTCCTGATTGACTGTTTCAGCGTTCACGTATCTATTGACATTAGCTACAACACAACGTATGTACTTAGGGGAGTCTCGGTATGAATTTGTCTACGAATTGGTGTTAGGTGAACATATTTAGTTAAGGTAGAGCAACAGTAAGTCAGACAAATGCATGAATCCTGACCAGTGATCCTGTCAGAAGAAACTGAGCTGGTGGCTGAGGAGGAGGCGTCGTGGTCGGTCATAACACTACTACTTCACGGTACAGCATCGAGGACACAAGTGTTCTCTATGTTATGTCTTGCACGAGGAAACAACGTTCATGAGACTGTCCAGAAAGACCGGACTCTTCTCCAACTACACTGGCTAACCAACACCCGCTGTTGGCGAGACAGTGGGAAGTGACGCCAGGAATCGAACCCAGGTCTTCTGGCTTGTGATACGAGACTGTTGACCACGACACTACGAGTGACAATATAACACGCAGGGTACACTCACTATACCTTTCACTTACACTGTAAATTAGTACCCTGTACACAGAGAATTCACGTTGTTATATTGTAAGTTGTCCAACACATTACCTTGCACAGCGTTGAAGTGTGTTCAGCTCTTTTCGAGACCGCCTTTATATAGCGGGTGGCAGGCCCTGCAGAAGGTCAAGGCCGTACCCACACACACACCCATCGGCCTTACTCGTTACCAGAGCCCGGGTGTTTAGGCAAATTAAAGGTAGACAAATAAGTAAGACAAGCAGCCGAAATAGTAAACAAAAAAAGCAACAAGACAAAAAAGAAAATATTAATTCTTTTACTTAGAAAATATTTAAAAGAATATGTATTAAATTACATTACTATTATTAAATAGTAACAGTTATTTTTTAATAAATTCTTCTGTTTAAACTTTGCTGTTTCTCAAGAGAGAAAACGAGGGCAACAAAAAGTTGTATATACAAGTGTCCACAACGTAGCCTCGTTTGGTACATTCTTCTTGGTGTACTTATAAAAAAAATATTTCAGATTTATTTTCCAGTTTTCGCCGCCTCAACAAATGCCTCGCGCAGGGCCGACGAAAACCAATATTACCGACCGGAAGCTGTAGGAAGGCGTATACTGTGCAGCAGCGACACATTTGTGCTTAGAAGTCTCTATATGTTGAGAAACAAAGTAATCTTTAACTAAAGTGTTAAATTTTGAAGAAACACTCACTTTAGGTGTTGTCAGTGAAATGTGACCAGCAGTGTTGGAAAGAGTTGACGGACTCAAACAGTACGGTCAAGGCCGCGAAGGACAGCGCACCGTGCCGGGGTATATTCACCCTTGCTGCACACACACACACAGATACTCGTGTGAATGGTCCTGCAGGAAATGGTCGATTTTAACATTAAACAATCTGGTTCGTAGAAAGGAGCACCATGGTATCTTATCTTTAAAGACAAACAAATAGTAATTCGAAACTCCCTTTGCAGTTTAACTTACAATAGAATAATGTAAAACCAATAAAAATGGGCATACGATGAAAATTAGACAATTTTATACTGAAATTGCAAAAAAATGGGCAAATACGGCATTGATCAACACCCGCGTTCATTACCTCACCAACTCTTGAAATATAATTTAAAAGATAAATTTATCTGAAAATCACCAAACACAAGTGAGGACATGTTGACTGAGTCCTAGGAAGTAACCCTTTTCCTTACTGTACTGTACCCTGGTGGACACTACTGTACCCTGGTGGTCACTACTGTACCCTGGTGGCCACTACTGTACCCTGGTGGCCACTACTGTACCCTGGTGGACACTACTGTACCCTGGTGGACACTACTGTACCCTGGAGGTCATTACTGTACCCTGGAGGTCACTACTGTACCCTGGAGGTCACTACTGTACCCTGGAGGTCACTACTGTACCCTGGAGGTCACTACTGTACCCTGGAGGTCACTACTGTACCCTGGAGGTCACTACTGTACCCTGGAGGTCACCACTGTACCCTGGAGGTCACCACTGTACCCTGGAGGTCACCACTGTACCCTGGAGGTCACCACTGTACCCTGGAGGTCACCACTGTACCCTGGAGGTCACCACTGTACCCTGGTGGACACCGCTGTACCCTGGTGGACACCGCTGTACCCTGGTGGACACCGCTGTACCCTGGTGGTCACTGCTGTACCCTGGTGGTCACTGCTGTACCCTGGTGGTCACTACTGTGCCCTGGAGGTCACTACTGTACCCTGGAGGTCACTACTGTACCCTGGTGGTCACTACTGTACCCTGGTGGTCACTACTGTACCCTGGTGGTCACTACTGTACCCTGGTGGTCACTACTGTACCCTGGTGGTCACTACTGTACTCTGGTGGTCACTACTGTACCCTGGTGGTCACTTCTGTACCCTGGTGGTCACTTCTGTACCCTGGTGGTCACTTCTGTACCCTGGTGGTCACTACTGTACCCTGGTGGACACTACTGTACCCTGGTGGACAGTACTGTACCCTGGTGGACACTACTGTACCCTGGTGGTCACTACTGTACCCTGGTGGACACTACTGTACCCTGGTGGTTACTTCTGTACACTGTACCCTGGTGGTCACTACTGTACCCTGGTGGTCACTACTGTACCCTGGTGGACAGTACTGTACCCTGGTGGACAGTACTGTACCCTGGTGATCACTACTGTACCCTGGTGGTCACTACTGTACCCTGGTGGTCACTACTGTACCCTGGTGGTCACTACTGTACCCTGGTGGTCTCTACTGTACCCTGGTGGTCGCTACTGTACCCTGGTGGACGCTACTGTACCCTGGTGGACGCTACTGTACCCTGGTGGACGCTACTGTACCCTGGTGGACGCTACTGTACCCCGGTGGACGCTACTGTACCCCGGTGGTCACTACTGTACCCCGGTGGTCACTACTGTACCCCGGTGGTCACTACTGTACCCCGGTGGTCACTACTGTACCCTGGTGGTCACTACCGTACCCTGTGGGTCACTACCGTACCCTGGTGGTCACTACCGTACTCTGGTGGTCACTACTGTACTCTGGTGGTCACTACTGTACTCTGGTGGTCACTTCTGTACCATGGTGATCACTACTGTACTCTGGTGGTCACTACTGTACCCTGGTGGTCACTACTGTACCCTGGTGGTTACTACTGTACACTGGTGGTCACTACTGTACACTGTACTCTGGTGGTTACTACTGTACTCTGGTGGTTACTACTGTACCCTGGTGGTTACTACTGTACCCTGGTGGTTACTACTGTACCGTGGTGGTCACTACTGTACCGTGGTGGTCACTACTGTACTCCGGTGGTCACTACTGTACCCCGGTGGTCACTACTGTACTCCGGTGGTCACTACTGTACTCCGGTGGTCACTATTGTACTCCGGTGGTCACTATTGTACTCCGGTGGTCACTACTGTACTCCGGTGGTCACTACTGTACCCTGGTGGTCACTACTGTACCCTGGTGGTCACTACTGTACCCTGGCGGACGCTACTGTACCCTGGTGGTCACTACTGTACCCTGGTGGTCACTACTGTACCCTGGTGGACGATACTGTACCCCGGTGGTCACTACTGTACCCCGGTGGTCACTACTGTACCCGGTGGTCACTTCTGTACCCTGGTGGTCAATTCTGTACCCTGGTGGTCACTACTGTACCCTGGTGGTCACTACTGTACCCTGGTGGTCACTTCTGTACTCTGGTGGTCACTACTGTACCCTGGTGGTCACTACTGTACCCTGGTGGACACTACTGTACCCTGGTGGTCACTACTGTACCCTGGTGGTCACTACTGTACCCTGGTGGTCACTTCTGTACCCTGGTGGTCACTTCTGTACCCTGGTGGTCACTTCTGTACCCTGGTGGACACTACTGTACCCCGGTGATCACTACTGTACCCCGGTGGTCACTACTGTACTCTGGTGGTTACTACTGTACTCTGGTGGTCACTACTGTACCCTGGTGGTCACTACTGTACCCTGGTGGTCACTACTGTACCCCGGTGGTCACTACTGTACCCCGGTGGCCACTACTGTGCCCCGGTGGTCACTACTGTGCCCCGGTGGTCACTTCTGTACTCTGGTGGTCACTCCTGTACCCTGGTGGTCACTCCTGTACCCTGGTGGTCACTTCTGTACCCTGGTGGACACTACTGTACCCTAGTGGTCACTACTGTACCCCGGTGGTCACTACTGTACCCCGGTGGTCACTACTGTACCCTGGTGGTCACTACTGTACTCTGGTGATAATAAGTTTGTTTAGAGTTTTTAAGTATGATGTATGTCTCACACTCAACTGCTCTACGTATTGTCACGTTCCTCCGCCTGGGTCAACGTCATCTGATGATAGGCAATTAACAACACTTCCTTGCCGTATGACGACGTTGGAGCAATAGTCGCCAGCCCAATAATATCACTGACACGTCTCCCTAGCCTCTACGTCTACCACAACACTAGCATCTCCCGTGAGCCACCAAGGTGACGAGGGACCTGATCTCACCCTGAAAAGCAGTTCACTCTAATCTTCTGTCCTGGAATAGTGACTCGCCATAAGGACCTCTACCTTCCCGGGTTCCTGCGCTTCAAGTGACCTCCTTAAGCATCCCACGTACCATAATATTCATCGCAGAGAGATTAGATGGCTCCAGTTTTTCTCTGGCCCCTCTTAGCTCTTGTCCCCCATGTTTTAGTTTGTATCTAGTTAGGATATTTATATGTTTAGTTAGGGCACTGGTGTAGGGTTAGCGGTAAGGATTTGTCTTTATTATTAACTAAATATTAACAACTTCTTCACTGGTGTAAGGCTAGCGGTCTTTATAATTAGTTAATATTGTTATTAAATATTAAAAACTCCTCCTTTGTATAATGTCCACCCTTTTCACCTGAAATCTTTCTTAAATTACCTTTAGGAAGTAATGGAAGTCTTGGAGGCGTTGGAAGTTTTTTGAGATTTTAGAAGAGTTGGATGTTTTGGAGGTGGTGGGGGGTCTTGGAGATGGTGGAAGTGGTGCGAGTTTTGGAGGTGGTGGGGGGTCTTGGAGATGGTGGAAGTGGTGCGAGTTTTGGAGGTGGTGTTGATGATGGTGGAGGCTTTGGAGGTCGTTCGGGGTCTTGGAGGTTTTGAAGGTGCTGGGAGTATTGGAGACTTAAGCAGTACTTAAATGTTACACAACAACAGTGACTTAACATTAACACAACACTCGGCAGGGAGGGAGTGAAAGGGAGATAGAGAGGGAGGGAGTGAAAGGGAGATAGAGAGGGAGGGAGTGAAAGGGAGATAGAGAGGGAGGGAGTGAAAGGGAGATAGAGAGGGAGGGAGTGAAAGGGAGATAGAGAGGGAGGGAGTGAAAGGGAGATAGAGAGGGAGGGAGTGAAAGGGAGATAGAGAGGGAGGGAGTGAAAGGGAGATAGAGAGGGAGGGAGTGAAAGGGAGATAGGGAGGGAGGGAGTGAAAGGGAGATAGGGAGGGAGGGAGTGAAAGGGAGATAGGGAGGGAGGGAGTGAAAGGGAGATAGGGAGGGAGGGAGTGAAAGGGAGATAGAGAGGGAGGGAAGGAAGGAGGGAGGGAGGGAAGGAGGGAGGGAGGGAAGGAGGGAGGGAGGGAAGGAGGGTCGTCATCTGTGATCACAACTCACACAAATACTTTAACTTTTACTTAACACAGTGGTGTCATCAACTCACATGACACTCACAAACACTGTCACTCATAAGACACTCACAAACACTGTCACTCATAAGACGCTCACAAACACTGTCACTCATAAGACGCTCACAAACACTGTCACTCATAAGACGCTCACAAACACTGTCACTCATAAGACACTCACAAACACTGTCACTCACAAGACACTCACCAGCACTGTCGCTCATAAGACGCTCACAAACACTGTCACTCACAAGACGCTCACAAACACTGTCACTCACAAGACACTCACCAGCACTGTCGCTCGCAAGACACTCGCGAGACACCCGTCAGCGCTGCCACTCGTGAGACACCCACTGAAGTCACTCAAGTATAGAGAATAATGCATTCAAATTTGCACATACACACTTGACTAACTTAAATGTCTGGCTGACATGACTGTTTCCTTTCTTCTTCAAATTAATCTCATTCTTCCTCTTCTCTCTCTCTCTCTCTCTCTCTCTCTCTCTCTCTCTCTCTCTCTCTCTCTCTCTCCTTTTCACTCGTACTAGACAACAACAACAATAATCATAATAATAAAAATGATAATGATAATAATACTAATACTAATGTATCTAGATTGTTTCACGTCTTTAATGCCCAATTTGTTATAACCATAACCTACTCAGCTTCCCTCAAGTCAATGCTTCTCTATTTCCTTCAATGTTCTAATTGTCCAAGCTGCTAACATATCACGTTGCTTGAATCGACTTACTGCTCACCATGTTCAGCAAAGGTGAACTTGTATGAAGATTTTACTGAATGAATATCTATCTATCTGTCTGTCTAATCTATCTAATCTACCTATCTTTCTACCTACAGTTTATCAACTTTTCATCTTAGCGACCAAGTGACAGAGTGAATTTGTCAGTCATCCAGTTAGAATTATCATTTACAGCTGATTGACGCAACAAAAACAGAAAAACGATGAGATACCATTTTTTTTTCCATGTAATTTCTGATGGACATTGGTAATGAACGTCAAAATTGTAATTATATTTCTTAATCATATTTTTTTCGGGTCACCTGAAGGTTAGCGCCCCCCCCCCCCTCTCTCTCCCAGCTTATTTCAACTGGAGGCAGTTTGGTTAGGTTAGGTTGTGATGTGTTGTGTTGCATTGTTGTGTTAGGTTAGGGAGGTTAATTTTAGGGTGAAATAAGCATAGAGACTAATCTTCAGGCGATCCCGGTTTTCTAAGTAGGAATTATTGACACTTAAAGCATGAATATTACTGCAGCATTTGAGATCTTCTCTTCATATTGGCGTGAATATTATTGCAAAAGAAAAATCAGATATGAAAAGACGTGCAACACATCTACAACTAGACTCATGTGCTTTGTTTAGTTAGATAGGGAAGGGAGCGCATTTTCAATGCGATAATTCATATTATGCAAAAAGAGAACATTTTAAGTAAACAAGAACGCATTTGAGCCCATGAGCCCTGAAGCCGAAGTTGAAATGGGCGGATTCCATTTTAAGTAGAGCAGGGTCGACTCTTAAGATGGCATGAAAGAAACTTAAGAAGGAAGAGGCCGAGGAGACCGGGCTGGGTTGGGGGGTGCAGTCGAGTGGGGTAGGGTGGGTCTGGGCGTATAGAGGTCGGGTGGGAAAATGTGGGGCTGGGCGTGTAGAGAATTGAATTTAATTGAATTTGAGGTCGGGTAGGGTGGGACTGGGCGTGCAGAGGTCGGGTGGGGTATTGTGGGGCTGGGCATACAGAGGTCGGGTGGGGGTAGTGTGGGGGCTGGGCTTAGGAGTGATCTGTAAAATGAGGTCCATATCAAATCTACCCCCTTAGTTGATTGTCCAGCTGTACCAAGGAGCCTCCAACCACTTCTTACCTTACGTGTCCATCTTCTTTTTTGCCCGAGTCTAAGGTAACTCTGATGGGTTCACACACACACACACTACCTTTCATTGACTCATACACTCACACACACACACACTACCTTTCATTGACTCATACACTCACACACACACACACTACCTTTCATTGACTCATACACTCACACTTACGCTGATTACAACAACCTATCTTCTCTCGCGGGAGGGGGGGGGGGTGAGGAGTGAGGGGTGCTTTAAGGCAGGGAGAGGTGAGGATGAGGAGTGAGGGGTGCTTTAAGGCAGGGAGAGGTGAGGATGAGGAGTGAGGGGTGCTTTAAGGCAGGGAGAGGTGAGGATGAGGAGTCAGGGGTGCTTTAAGGCAGGGAGAGGTGAGGAGGACCGAAACATTCACACACTAATTAGAATATCATTGCAGGAAAGAGGGCAGGGAAGGTAGGAGGGAGGGAGGGAGGGATTTGGTAACTAGGGAAGGAGTGAAAGTGTGCACGCCACATGTTCTGAGACGTGGCACCAGTGGTTCAATCCGTCCCCACTCACCTGCTGCTACCTACCTGGCCTTAGTGAAAGTGAGGCGCCGCTTGTTCCTACCACCCCTCCTCCCCACCATCCTCCCTGTCTACCACCCCTCCTCCCCACCATCCTTCGTGTCTACCACCCCTCCTCCCCATGATCCTTCTTGTCTACCACCCCTCCTCCCCATGATCCTTCCTGTCTACCACCCCTCCTTCTCCCCACCATCCTTCTTGTCTACCACCCATCCTTCTCCCCACCATCCTTCGTGTCTACCACCCCTCCTCCCCATGATCCTTCTTGTCTACCACCCCTCCTTCTCCCCACCATCCTTCCTGTCTACCACCCCTCCTCCCCATGATCCTTCTTGTCTACCACCCCTCCTCCCCATGATCCTTCTTGTCTACCACCCCTCCTCCCCACCATCCTTCTTGTCTACCACCCCTCCTCCCCATGATCCTTCTTGTCTACCACCCCTCCTTTTCCCCACCATCCTTCTTGTCTACCACCCCTCCTCCTCCCCACCATCCTTCTTGTCTACCACCCCTCCTCCCCATGATCCTTCGTGTCTACCACCCCTCCTCCCCACCATCCTTCTTGTCTACCACCCCTCCTCCTCCCCACCATCCTTCTTGTCTACCACCCCTCCTCCTCCCCACCATCCTTCTTGTCTACCACCCCTCCTCCCCATGATCCTTCGTGTCTACCACCCCTCCTCCCCACCATCCTTCTTGTCTACTACCCCTCCTTCTCCCCACCATCCTTCTTGTCTACCACCCCTCCTCCCCATGATCCTTCGTGTCTACCACCCCTCCTCCCCACCATCCTTCTTGTCTACCACCCCTCCTTCTCCCCAAAATCCTTCCTGTCTACCACCCCTCCTCCCCATGATCCTTCTTGTCTACCACCCCTCCTTCTCCCCACCATCCTTCCTTCTCCCCACCATTCTTCCTACCAATCCCCCCCCCCTCCCCCATTTTCCTTTGGTCGCCCCCATACCTCTCCTATACTCTCTTCCTAACCACCTCACCCATACTCTTCTTCCTCGCCACACCCTCTATATTTCTTGCCCCCCCCCCCCCCTCCACAAAAAAAAAAGTAAATAAATATAAAAAAATAAGACAGAAAAGACGATAAAAAAGGGAATTTATACATAATACAGAGGAAAAAAATCACAAAAAAGGCAAGTATTTACTGACAGACGAAAATAGACAGACATACAGTATAGACATGAAGACACTTGCACTTTAAACATTACAACTTGTTCTCTACTTGAATGTTCATAACTTTTAATCTGGTGCTCGTAATGTACTGTGGTGCTCGTAACTTATACTTTCTCTCAACTTGTTCTCTGTGCTCGTAACTTGTACTGTGGTGCTCGTAACTTGTACTGTGGTGCTCGTAACTTGTGCTCTAATGTTCGTAGCTTGTACTCTGATTCTCAGAGCTTGTACTCCGACAATGTTATTATTGGAAAGAAAGAGAGAATAAAAAATGATTAAGCACACATTTGAACCCCCCCCCCCCCCCACACACACACACTACATCCTTGACCACCGAAGGGTCAAGACGTACCTGGTGCTCCTCTCGGAGCAGCCAGGTCAACTGTTCAGTTGGCCCATACCAACCCCCTCCCCTGAACCACTTCTCCCCACCGGAGTATCAACAAGTTCTCACCAGAAGTTACAATTTCATTTGGGAATAGGAATGGAACCAGTGTTAAACATATGTGAACATTGGTGAACAGTGCTTGAGTCAGTGAGAACAACTCAACAGTAAAAGTCGTATTCAAGTTAACCTTCACACAGTGAGGTCCCAGGTACCCAGTGATAACGGCCCTTGAGACCCAACAACCGGCGATGTGTTAATCCGTCTACGATAGGAAGGCCTGGGGCCACACCTCACTCATATAACACCATCTGTGAGGGAATTACTACACCACGTCAAGTCCCTCATAACACCATCTGTGAGGGAATTACTACACCACGTGAGGTCCCTCATAACACCATCTGTGAGGGAATTACTACACCACGTGATGCCCCTCATAACACCATCTGTGAGGGAATTACTACACCACGTCAGGTCCCTCATAACACCATCTGTGAGGGAATTACTGCACCACGTCAGGCCCCTCATAACACCATCTGTGAGGGAATTACTACACCACGTCAGGTCCCTCATAACACCATCTGTGAGGGAATTCGTGCACCACGTGATGCCCCTCATAACACCATCTGTGAGGGAATTCCTACACCACGCCAGGCCCCTCATAACACCATCTGTGAGGGAATTACTATACCACGTGAGGTCCCTCATAACACCATCTGTGAGGGAATTACTACACCACGTGATGCCCCTCATAACACCATCTGTGAGGGAATTACTACACCACGTCAGGTCCCTCATAACACCATCTGTGAGGGAATTACTGCACCACGTCAGGCCCCTCATAACACCATCTGTGAGGGAATTACTACACCACGTCAGGTCCCTCATAACACCATCTGTGAGGGAATTCGTACACCACGTGATGCCCCTCATAACACCATCTGTGAGGGAGTTACTACACCACGTGAGGCCCCTCGTAACACCATCTATGAGGGAACTACTACACCACGTGAGGCCCCTCATAACACCATGTGTGAGGGAATTACTACACGTGAGGCCCCTCATAACACCATCTGTGAGGGAATTACTACACCACATCAGGTCCCTCCTAACACCATCTGGGAGAGAGTTACTACACTACGTGTTTGCTGTTCAACACCTACATTAATCTGAATGTTCACTGTATGTTCCTTTACCTTTCTCTAATGAAGGCTTTTGTTAAACCACCAATGTATGTAATAAGTCATTTATGTCCAATGTATATTTTCAGCCTTCGGGCCGCAGAACTTTTTCAATAGACCGTTAATTATTATTTATTATTATTATTACACACACACACTACTACTACTACTACTTTGCTGTCATTCGGAATCAAGTATGACGATCATCCAGCTATGATACAATGATATGAGTTATTAGGCATGTCACTACGTTGGTGAGATTTAAGGTGACTAAAGAGGCCGATACAGGACCGGCAGAGTCGTTCACAGATGTTGCACATGTGGAGGGCTACATCGAGTGCGGGAGGGGCGGCGGCGGCAGTGTCTTTCCGGCGTTGGCACTATCTGCCTCTCGTGTGGTGATCCTCCAAGTGTTACGGTGTGGAGTAATCGTCTCCCACGTGAGGGGCTCGATTTAGCACTTTTCAGGTTTGTCTCATGACTATCCTTATACCGTTTCAGTTGCCCGCCGGCGTTCCGTTTACTATTCGTTAGGTAACTGTAAAGTAGCTGCTTTGGCAGTCTACTGTCGTCCATGCAGGTAATATCGTCAGTCCAGCGTAGTTGTTCATGGATAATGGTAGCCTCGATGCTCCTACAGTTGGTGTCAGCAAGAATACTGGCATTTGTTCTCTTGTCTTCCCAGCGAACTCGGAGGATGGAACGTAGACTATGTTGGTGAAAGTTTTCAAGTGCCTTGAGTTGCCTCCTGTATACGACCCATTGTAAGGGCGGGGGCTCTCTGCCCCCTTTGTAAGGGCGGCGACTCTACTACTACTGCTGAACCACCGAGGCCACCCTTAAAGACGGGAATTTTCTTTTCTCCCTTATACTTATCTCAAACTTCTCTCTGTCTTATTTCCTTCAATTCTTCTGTCTACATATTTCAGTTTATGGTTACTTCATAACCTCAGTTCTTTTGGTAGCATGGCGAGGGTCTAGGGCACATGGGTACTGTAATTCTGGTATCAAGGTCACTTGGACAGAATAAAGGTAGATACTGGGATGAAATGAATACCCCCTAATATACTATAAGAAAAGGTTTATTAATATGAAATCAAAGTAGGGAAAAAGATGGCATTAACATACAACTCCAAGGTGCAACTCCTCGGCTTTACTCAACTGCAATTCACTTAGATACTGTACTCTTACTACTTCTTACAACACTGCTGGTGGTACCTTACAGTAACAGTTACCAGGATCAACTCCGTGGCTTTACTCATCTGTCACCCCAATCAGATATTCTCGCTTCTTACAACATTACTGGTGTTACATGGCATTACATTACATTACCAGACAAACTGACATCTGATACCTTCACTAGACTTTTGTTAGTACATATGAGATGCACTCACAACACATTACTACTGATACTAACAATTACATGGGTTCACTACCCAACATGGGGCAATTACATTCCAGAATTATCCCCAAACATATACAAGTTTATTCCAAATTATTGATACTATTTTTTAAAGGAAATTAGATTTTGGTAATTACAACAAAAATATTTTACTCACCAAAGAAGTAAAGAATAAACATCTTTCATTACTTTCTTAAGTTTATTGTATTCTCCAAATAAAATAAAATTTAATTAGCTAATACCTTTACATGCTGTCCTTCCAAGCAGTCCCGTGAGGCATGGGGAGGCCTTTTAGTTGCGCTGCCCCCTATAATTATATGACAGTATTTGCATACTTTGAGGAATCGATTCCAGAGATTACATTGGCACTGAGAATCGGAACCGTCGATTCCAATTTTAACGATTCTTGCCCAGCCCTAGTAGGTGCGTCG
>CAUDMG010002017.1:0-221944 GCA_958450375.1 Homarus gammarus
AACGAACAGCGGAGTGCAATTACAGCTGTGTTGACGGCTGGGTAGTGTCCCTATGTGACGAAGCAGCAGCGACCTTCTCACCTCCGTCTATCCCCCCTAGTGGAGCCGCAAACGAGCGGCGGACAACCATCTTGCTCGTTACTGCCCTTACAGTCCAAGTGGCATAAATATCCTTGATTAGAATAATTTTTCTTGGTATAAACATGAAAGTGCTTTACTTCCCCAACAAGGTTAACATCAATATCATCAGGATAGTCTTTCATTAGAAACTTTACACTGTCACACAACTGTTCTTCTAAATCAACTAAAAATTTCTATATTTTTGCAACATTATTGTACTGTACTGTATATGACTGTCTTTTTTTTCACACTGATTTCAAGGGCATCCATCATGGGAATAATGGATTTTACTCAAAATTTGTCTCTTGGAGAAAGCCTGCCATCATCATTTGCTGCATCACCATCACTGACTTGTTTTTTTTCACTCTCTTTTATTCACACACTTGTAGTCTACATCAGGCAGGTCTCCTTAGCTTTGAGTCCAATTTCATCAAAACATTCTAGGATTTATTTCAAGAAGTTAGTGAGCAATGTGTAAAGCTTTGTACATGTGCTAATGCCAATCTGTGGATCCTGTAGGGTCTTGTTGGTTTGTGGAAACGATCTCACCAATGAACATGAACACACAGTCCAGTTCCTCAGTTTTCTCAAGAAGAATATCAGCTATTTTCTTGTTTCACCCTCTTCACTGTCATTAGTACATTAGTATGGACGTGAGTAAAAGTATCATTACAGTACATAATTGAATTACTGTATAACTCACCTATGGTTTAAATAGCCTTTGCATGTGCTTCCCACCTAGTTTAATGTTAGAAGATGTTTTGGTACTATGGAGTCTAGATTCAAGAATTTGAGTACTGCCCAGGGTTTTGTAGAGGCCAATTACAACTCGGCAACTGCACTGGTAATTCAAACTGAGTCCGACTTTGGGTAGTTTTACTACAATGTGGGAATGAACCTGTAGGGGTACGAGATATTAATATTGTCTAGCACTCAGGATGGAAGGAAACTCTAATGTGGTTTTCTTGTATAATATAAGTTATATGATAGACAGTCTGGTGCTGGAGGAGGTGTTGCTTGTTCAGGAAGATGGGCAGGATGAGAGTTGGTTGGTGAGGAAGCTCAGAGAAGGACAGCTGGTGGGTCGCCATGCTCGCTGGCGGGAGCGAGGACCGCCAGGCAGGCGAGGAGAAGCGAAGGCAGCCAGGCAGCGGCAGAGGAGGAGGTGTTGCTAGTTCAAGAAGAATGGTCAGAATGAATCTCAATGGAGAGACAGAGCTTATATACCCAGCAGCAGCCGCTATGAGTCATGTTGGGAAAACCCGAGAAGTCGCCGGTCACTGGTTCCGTTGCTAAGATACGGTAACATCTGGTTGGTTCCTAGGGAAGGCGGTAGCAGGTGGTGGCTGTGGCTACGCAGTTGTAGGCAGTTGTAGGGGAGACGTCCACTACAAACCCATCTCAACTGTAAACTCAGTGAAATACCTTGGACTAACTCTCGACTTTCTTCATCTGGAGAATAAATTGTAGATAATATAATAAGTAAAACTAATGTTAGGATAAACAATTTGTTTATAGAAATGCCATATGTCTCAGCTGATGCTCATAGCAACTTTGCTTGGCACTCTACAAAGTCACTTAGACTATTCCTGATCATCATTACACTCTGCCTTAACACAGAAGCTAAAAGTCAAATTAAAAATTATTTAAAACAAGGCAGCGAGGTTTACTCTTGACATGTAAGATATCACATTGGTCTCAGAGTCCTTACAATCACTGAAAATGTTAAGTGTGACAGATAGAGTGAAGCAACTGAGTCTGAATCACTCTTATAGGATATTCAACAGACTGTGGCCAGACTATTTAATACCAAATTTTGTAAGGATTAGGGATATGAACCGGCAGGCACTAGAGGGAGGGAACATACCGTAATTTTGTGGTATACCGTACTGTACTGTACCGTACCTGGTGTTTAAAGTCAAGCAAAAAACACTTTCTTCTTCACAGCTATAAAAGACTGAAACAAGTTACCAAACTACAGTACATCAAAACCAGAAATAGTGTAAAACAATTCAAAGCTAAAAGTAAAAAATACATAACAGATGAAGCTGTTTTTGTATTAACCACAAAGTATATATTGTTGAAGTGATCTGCCAACCTCAGTTAGTCCAAGTGCAATGTAATGCTTGTTAAATTGATCAGAAAACTTTCACTATTTCTGCTGTTGACATGCTATTACTGATTAGAGACCTAGCCTAAGCAAAGGTCCCTACTGTAAATAAGCGTCTGTGAATCTATCAACTGTATTCATCATTAAATCTATATAACTGTATATCATCTAACCTTACAGAAGCAAAGAACAAGGGGCAGACTGATGACAGAGGCTACATCACCACCACCACCAGATGACAAAAGGCTACATCACCACCACCACCAGATGACAAAAGGCTACATCACTACCACCACCAGACCAGATGACAGGAGGCTACATCACCACCAGAAAACAGAAGGCTATATCACCACCACCACCAGAAAACAGAAGGCTATATCACCACCACCAGATGAGAGAAGGCTACATCACCACCACCACCATCACCAGATGACAGAAGGCTACATCACCACCACCACCACCACCAGGTAACAGAAAGCTACATCACCACCACCACCAGATGATAGGAGGCAACATCATCACCACCACCATCGCCAGATAATGGAAGGCTATATCACCACCACCACCACCACCAGATGATAGGAGGCTACATCACCACCACCAACACCAGATGAGAGAAGGCTACATCACCATCACCACCAGATAACAGAAAGCTACATCACCACCACCACCAGATGACAGGTGGCTACATCACCACCACCAACACCAGATGAGAGAAGGCTACATCACCACCACCAACACCAGATGACAGAAGGCTACATCACCACCAACACCAGATGAGAGAAGGCTACATCACTCCCACCACCAGATGACAGGAGGCTACATCAACACCACCAACACCAGATGACAGGAGGCTACGTCATCACCACCACCACCACCAGGTAACAGAAAGTTTCATCACCATCACCACCAGATGACAGGAGGCAACATCGCCAACACCAGATGACAGGAAGCTACATCACCACAACCACCACCAGGTAGCAGAAAGCTACATCTCGACTTTTTGGGGAAATATTACCTAATTTTGCGAAGTAGATTATCATAGAAAACGGGAAATTTGTTTCACAGAAAATGGGAAATATCTACTTTCCGGGAAAGTTGGTTATTTACTTTCTCGAAAAGTAGATAATCTTATCTAATTTTTGGGAAAGTAGATTAACGACTTTTTGGGAAAGTAGGTTATCGACTTTTTTGGGAAATATTACCTAACTTTACGAAGTAGATTATCATAGAAAACGGGAAATTTGTATCACAGAAAATGGGAAATATCTACTTTCCGGGAAAGTTGGTTATCTACTTTCCCGAAAAGTAGACAATCTTATCTACTTTTTGGGAAAGTACATTAACGACTTTTTGGGGAAGTAGGTTATCGACTTTTGGGAAATATTACCTAATTTTGCGAAATAGATTATCATAGAAAACGGGAAATTTGTATCACAGAAAATGGGAAATATCTACTTTCCGGGAAAGTTGGTTATCTACTTTCCCGAAAAGTAGATTATCTACTTTTCGGGAAAGTAGATTATCGACTTTTCGGGGAAGTAGGTTATCGACTTTTGGGAAATATTACCTAATTTTGCGAAGTAGATTATCATAGAAAACAGGAAATTTGTATCACAGAAAATGGGAAATATCTACTTTCCGGGAAAGTTGGTTATCTACTTTCCCGAAAAGTAGATAATCTTATCTACTTTTTGGGAAAGTAGATTAACGACTTTTTGGGGAAGTAGATGATCGACTTTTTGGGGAAATATTACCTAATTTTGCGAAGTAGATTATCATAGAAAACGGGAAATTTGTATCACAGAAAATGGGAAATATCTACTTTCCGGGAAAGTTGGTTATCTACTTTCCCGAAAAGTAGATTATCTACTTTTCGGGAAAGTAGATTAACGACTTTTTGGGAAAGTAGGTTATCGACTTTTTGGGGAAATATTACCTAATTTTGCGAAATAGATTATCATAGAAAACGGGAAATTTGTATCGCAGAAAATTGGAAATATCTACTTTCCGGGAAAGTTGGTTATCTACTTTCCCGAAAAGTAGACAATCTACTTTTCGGGAAAGTAGATTATTGATAATCTACTTCCCCAAAAAGTCGTTAATGTACTTTCCCAAAAAGTAGATAAGATTGTCTACTTTTCGGGAAAGTAGATGACCAACTTTCCCGGAAAGTAGATATTTCCCATTTTCTGTGATACAAATTTCCCGTTTTCTATGATAATCTACTGCGCAAAGTTAGGTAATATTTCCCCAAAAATTAGGTAATATTTCCCCAAAAGTCGATCATCTACTTCCCCAAAAAGTCGATAATCTACTTTCCCGAAAAGTAGATAAGATTATCTACTTTTCGGGAAAGTAGATAACCAACTTTCCCGGAAAGTAGATATTTCCCATTTTCTGTGATACAAATTTCCCGTTTTCTATGATAATCTACTTCGCAAAATTAGGTAATATTTCCCCAAAAAGTCGATCATCTACTTCCCCAAAAAGTCGTTAATCTACTTTCCCAAAAAGTAGATAAGATTATCTACTTTTCGGGAAAGTAGATAACCAACTTTCCCGGAAAGTAGATATTTCCCATTTTCTGTGATACAAATTTCCCGTTTTCTATGATAATCTACTTCGCAAAATTAGGTAATATTTCCCAAAAGTCGATAACCTACTTCCCCGAAAAGTCGATAATCTACTTTCCCGAAAAGTATATAATCTACTTTTCGGGAAAGTAGATAACCAACTTTCCCGGAAAGTAGATATTTCCCATTTTCTGTGATACAAATTTCCTGTTTTCTATGATAATCTACTTCGCAAAATTAGGTAATATTTCCCCAAAAGTCGATCATCTACTTCCCCAAAAAGTCGATAATCTACTTTCCCGAAAAGTAGATAAGATTATCTACTTTTCGGGAAGTAGATAACCAAATTTCCCGGAAAGTAGATATTTCCCATTTTCTGTGATACAAATTTCCCGTTTTCTATGATAATTTACTTCGGAAAATTAGGAAATATTTCCCAAAAAGTCGAAAATCTACTTCCCCCGAAAAGTCGTTAATCTACTTTCCCAAAAAGTAGATAATCTACTTTTCGGGAAAGTAGATGACCAACTTTCCCAGAAAGTAGTTATTTTCCATTTTTTGTGATACAAATTTCCCGTTTTCTATGATAATCTACTTCGCTAAATTAGGTTATATTTCCCCAAAAGTCGAAAATCTATTTCCCCGAAAAGTCGATAATCTACTTTATAGAAAAATAGACAATATACTTATGGGTAGGTAGGTGGGTAAGTAAGTGGGTAGGAAGGTAGGTAGTTTGGTCGGAAGTTAGGTAGGTAGGTGGGTATGTAGGTAGGTAGTTAGGGTGGGTGGGTGGGTAGGTAGGCAGGTAGGTAGGTAGTGGGTGGGTAGATACAGTAGGTTCGTAGTGAATTTAATTAAATTGAATTGAAACAGTTTATTTAGCTAGAAAATCACAGATACAGAGTGGATAATAATAACAATATTAAAATGGCTGAGCCAGTTGAGAACCCGAGCTCTCTTTGAGGCACCTGATATATAATATACATTTATCTCAAGGAAGAATTATGTAACATTCAGTATCATCTAGAATAGTACAATAGCATGGTGGTTATAAGAACATCTCAATGTTACCACGGTTGCCTCTGTCTACCCAGCAGTAATTGGGGACCTGGATGTTAATCGATATGCAGATCGTGTTCCGGGGTAATGGATAGTCAGTGCAGTTACAGATTTGTCCGGTCTTCTCGGACTATTCCTTGACCCTGGGTCAGGCCGTTCGTTAACTTACAGTGTGGTTGTTGTGTTGGCGACAATTTCTACACCTTAAACAAGGGCCACCTTGGGCCGGCCATCCCCTATACACGAGGTGCAACCATTAGGTAGGTAGCTAGGCCGGGTTCTCGGCATGGAGGCAGGCCGAGCGTTCGGTAGGCAGGCAGGCTAACAGGTAGGCCCCCAGGCTGTCAGGCAAACATGTAAGCCCCGAGGCAGGCAGGCAAGCGTGATCTACAGAGCTGGAGCTACTGTAGTATGTGGTCTACGGAACTGGTGCTGCTGTCGTATGTGGTCTACAGAGCTGGAGTTGTCTATACCAGGATATTTACACTGTAGCATCCATGAACCTAACATAACAGAGGTTATCTTATGTTAGTGGATGCTACAGTGTAAATATCACGGTAGACACAACTCCAGCTTTGTAGACCACATACTACAGTAGCTCCAACTCTGTACACTGCACATTACAGTAGCTCCAGCTCTGCAGACTACATGCCATAGTAGCTCCAGCTCTGTAGGCTACATACTATAGTAGCTCCCAAATAACAACATAAGCATCTATTTGTAATTTTTTCATTCATGGTGATGTAGCCTCAGTCATCTGGTATTGGTGGAGGTAATGTAGCCTCCTGCCATCTGCTGGTGGTGGTGTAGCCTTCTCTCATCTGGTGTTGGTGGTGGTGATGTAGCCTTAGTCATCTGGTGTTGGTGGTGGTGATATAGCCTTCTCTCATCTGGTGTTGGTGGTGGTGATATAGCCTTCTCTCATCTGGTGTTGGTGGTGGTGATATAGCCTTCTCTCATCTGGTGTTGGTGGTGGTGATGTAGCCTTCTGTCATCTGGTGTTGGTGGTGGTGATGTAGCCTTCTGTCATCTGGTGTTGGTGGTGGTGATGTAGCTTTCTGCTACCTGGTGGTGGTGGTGGTGATGTTGCCTCCTGTCATCTGGTGTTGGTGATGTTGCCTCCTGTCATCTGGTGGTGATGGTGATGAAACTTTCTGTTACCTGGTGGTGGTGATGATGTAGCTCTCTGTTATCTGGTGGTGGTGGTGATGTAGCCTCCTGTCATCTGGTGGTGATGGTGATGTAGCCTTCTCTCATCTGGTGTTGGTGGTGGTGATGTAGCCTCCTATCATCTGGTGGTGGTGGTGATATAGCCTTCTATTATCTGGCGATGGTGGTGGTGATGATGTTGCCTCCTAACATCTGGTGGTGGTGGTGATGTAGCTTTCTGTTACCTGGTGGTGGTGGTGGTGGTGATGTAGCTTTCTGTCATCTGGTGATGGTGGTGGTAGTGATGTAGCCTTCTCTCATCTGGTGGTGGTGATATAGCCTTCTGTTTTCTGGTGGTGGTGGTGATATAGCCTTCTGTTTTCTGGTGGTGATGTAGCCTCCTGTCATCTGGTCTGGTGGTGGTAGTGATGTAGCCTTTTGTCATCTGGTGGTGGTGGTGATGTAGCCTTTTGTCATCTGGTGGTGGTGGTGATGTAGCCTCTGTCATCAGTCTGCCCCTTGTTATTTGCTTCTGTAAGGTTAGATGATATACAGTTATATAGATTTAATGATGAATACAGTTGATGGATTCACAGATGCTTATTTACAGTAGGGTCCTTTGCTTAGGCTAGGTCTCTAATCAGTAATAGCATGTCAACAGCAGAAATAGTGAAAGTTTTCTGATCAATTTAACAAGCATTACATTGCACTTGGACTAACTGAGGTTGGCAGATCACTTCAACAATATATACTTTGTGGTTAATACAAAAACAGCTTCATCTGTTATGTATTTTTTACTTTTAGCTTTGAATTGTTTTACACTATTTCTGGTTTTGATGTACTGTAGTTTGGTAACTTGTTTCAGTCTTTTATAGCTGTGAAGAAGAAAGTGTTTTTTGCTTGACTTTAAACACCAGGTACGGTACAGTACAGTACGGTATACCACAAAATTACGGTATGTTCCCTCCCTCTAGTGCCTGCCGGTTCATATCCCTAATCCTTACAAAATTTGGTATTAAATAGTCTGGCCACAGTCTGTTGAATATCCTATAAGAGTGATTCAGACTCAGTTGCTTCACTCTATCTGTCACACTTAACATTTTCAGTGATTGTAAGGACTCTGAGACCAATGTGATATCTTACATGTCAAGAGTAAACCTCGCTGCCTTGTTTTAAATAATTTTTAATTTGACTTTTAGCTTCTGTGTTAAGGCAGAGTGTAATGATGATCAGGAATAGTCTAAGTGACTTTGTAGAGTGCCAAGCAAAGTTGCTATGAGCATCAGCTGAGACATATGGCATTTCTATAAACAAATTGTTTATCCTAACATTAGTTTTACTTATTATATTATCTACAATTTATTCTCCAGATGAAGAAAGTCGAGAGTTAGTCCAAGGTATTTCACTGAGTTTACAGTTGAGATGGGTTTGTAGTGGACGTCTCCCCTACAACTGCCTACAACTGCGTAGCCACAGCCACCACCTGCTACCGCCTTCCCTAGGAACCAACCAGATGTTACCGTATCTTAGCAACGGAACCAGTGACCGGCGACTTCTCGGGTTTTCCCAACATGACTCATAGCGGCTGCTGCTGGGTATATAAGCTCTGTCTCTCCATTGAGATTCATTCTGACCATTCTTCTTGAACTAGCAACACCTCCTCCTCTGCCGCTGCCTGGCTGCCTTCGCTTCTCCTCGCCTGCCTGGCGGTCCTCGCTCCCGCCAGCGAGCATGGCGACCCACCAGCTGTCCTTCTCTGAGCTTCCTCACCAACCAACTCTCATCCTGCCCATCTTCCTGAACAAGCAACACCTCCTCCAGCACCAGACTGTCTATCATATAACTTATATTATACAAGAAAACCACATTAGAGTTTCCTTCCATCCTGAGTGCTAGACAATATTAATATCTCGTACCCCTACAGGTTCATTCCCACATTGTAGTAAAACTACCCAAAGTCGGACTCAGTTTGAATTACCAGTGCAGTTGCCGAGTTGTAATTGGCCTCTACAAAACCCTGGGCAGTACTCAAATTCTTGAATCTAGACTCCATAGTACCAAAACATCTTCTAACATTAAACTAGGTGGGAAGCACATGCAAAGGCTATTTAAACCATAGGTGAGTTATACAGTAATTCAATTATGTACTGTAATGATACTTTTACTCACGTCCATACTAATGTACTAATGACAGTGAAGAGGGTGAAACAAGAAAATAGCTGATATTCTTCTTGAGAAAACTGAGGAACTGGACTGTGTGTTCATGTTCATTGGTGAGATCGTTTCCACAAACCAACAAGACCCTACAGGATCCACAGATTGGCATTAGCACATGTACAAAGCTTTACACATTGCTCACTAACTTCTTGAAATAAATCCTAGAATGTTTTGATGAAATTGGACTCAAAGCTAAAGGAGACCTGCCTGATGTAGACTACAAGTGTGTGAATAAAAGAGAGTGAAAAAAAACAAGTCAGTGATGGTGATGCAGCAAATGATGATGGCAGGCTTTCTCCAAGAGACAAATTTTGAGTAAAATCCATTATTCCCATGATGGATGCCCTTGAAATCAGTGTGAAAAAAAAGACAGTCATATACAGTACAGTACAATAATGTTGCAAAAATATAGAAATTTTTAGTTGATTTAGAAGAACAGTTGTGTGACAGTGTAAAGTTTCTAATGAAAGACTATCCTGATGATATTGATGTTAACCTTGTTGGGGAAGTAAAGCACTTTCATGTTTATACCAAGAAAAATTATTCTAATCAAGGATATTTATGCCACTTGGACTGTAAGGGCGGTAACGAGCAAGATGGTTGTCCGCCGCTCGTTTGCGGCTCCACTAGGGGGGATAGACGGAGGTGAGAAGGTCGCTGCTGCTTCGTCACATAGGGACACTACCCAGCCGTCAACACAGCTGTAATTGCACTCCGCTGTTCGTTCAAACTCTGCTCGTGTACTCATCTGAGGCTCATGGGCTGATTCCCCAGTCCTTCACTATTTGGCTGTCAATCTCCGGACACCTGCTCCAGCTACTACCGCAGCTGCCACGTCATCGCCACTTCCTCCACGCCCTAGCCACCGTCCGTTCCCTGGCGTCTCTCCTGCGTGGCAAGACATCGCCCACCAACGCCGGCGCCAAGTGAGGAAGCTGCCCTGGACCTTCCCCCTGAGAGCGGACCACCGCATCAACGGATCATTCCACCGGGCTGCAGCCGTAGGAAATATCTGTACAGTACATTGTTTGACTCCCATAATTGTTTGACTCCCATAATTGTTTATTTGATACTTGTGTGTGTGGTGTCAATTATTGTGATTATTTTCGTAGTAAAGAGATGTCGATCTCTAATGATAAATTCTGTAGCTGAAAAGGATTAAGAATGAACTATGGACATCAATGTTGTGGAAAAGTTCTCTGCATTAAGCATTATGTGAATAGAAAGTGAAAAATTTGGAGCTTATCATTGGACGACTTCATCCATGACTTTGCTCTTGGGAAACTACTAAAGAAAATGCTTAAAATTTTATGTGATGTTCAAACAGAAGAGACAGTGCCAGTTGCATTACTGATTCCATTTACTAAGAGAGAAACTGTTTAATTTATTTATATAAGTAGGAGTAACCGGAGAACAGATTATCTCAACTGTTACTCAACTCCAGTGTGACGAATAACTTCTGTTACCCAAATTGTCACGTATACTTGGAGTACACTTGACTAACTGTAAATTGTAGACTGTTCCTAGACTCGGTCCTCTTAAGCTACGCTTTGCCAACTATGTAACAATATAACACAGTAATGGGGGGAACATAATATCTCTACCTTTACCAACTGTATATCTGTTGGGTGACTGTTACTTGTTGTATAACAACTACTTGTGAAGCTATCATACATGTAACAACCTTCCTGGGTTGTCACCACTTGTAACAATCACTTGTGAAACATGTTACTTTATATTCTAGACGTACTAAAATATAGATCAAAGTTTATTGGGTCTTCAGTAACTTTATCCAATAGGTTCCTTTTGTGTATTTATTATAAAAGGTTTCTATGTACACTTTCAAAAAGGATTATCACCGTAACTTAATCACTGTTGCTATGAATGTTAAATGAGGACGGAGGCTATCTTAAAGTAGCTCTTCTAAAATACGTCCGATTGTGTGAGAGTGGGAGTGATCTTGAGTAGGGACCCTCGAGGGAGAACGGAAATATATCTGATGTCTTCCCTCGAGGAAAGACGGAAGCACATCAACGATGGCTCTAAATAATGTCTTCCTCTCGTCAGGGTTATCAAACTACTGCTCGCAATAGGTGGCCAGGGAGCCAGATACTTATCCCTTAGCTCAGCACTAAGTGACGTGACTTCCCGTGTACACACCTGCTCTGAACATGCTCACGTGCTCTAAACATGAACCTCAAAGCTAGTGAAAAGTTACAGGGGGCAATAGTCAGACTAGTCTAATGTAATTAACCCACACTCATATAAATACTTCTGCCTATAAGACAGGGGCTAATACAAGGGTTGATCTGTGCAATGTTTTATGTTAAAAGTCTTCAATTTCATATTTGTTAGTTTGGAAATCATAAAGTATTTTATTATGCAAATAAGGCTTTTTCTAAGATGTACAGTATAAGTTATTTAGATTATAAGTTGTTAATTGCATCTTTGGCTATGTATACTGTACAGTATATGTAAATATATAGTTTTATAAAAAAAAGAATTATTGACCTTTATGTTAGAATGTAATACACCCTTTCTCACTATTATATACTTTATTTTTTTTATGGTATGGAGCCTCTAAATCTTGACATAGCTTCGGGCTTCAGCATGTCTTAATACAGCCCTCCATCTAGCACTGATTGTAGTGATTATATAGTTACTACAGTACAGTGCAATACAATGCAGTGCAGTACAGTATAATACAGTACAGTACAGTACAGTAAATTTAAGTTTAGTGGAATTAAGTTTGGTGTAATACTGTACAGTACTGTACATATTTCTACTTTAATGTTAAGCATGTCAGACTAGCCAAAGTGCAGTGCCTCTCTCCACCAAGGCTCCAGCAATCATATAGGAAAGTAAGTGTCCTGGAGTGTTCAGTTGTTATTATGGTTTTAAAGGGTAATATCAAATGAATAAAAATATTTAAAAGGTACTGGATACAGGGAAGTGTACAGATGAGGAGTGTGTATGATTGGTGTAAATATGGAGGAGAGAATAGAAATGTCTAATAAATATGTTAAAGAAGAGGTACTGCATGAACCAACCTTCTGGAAAACATGTAACAACACACAAGTGAACATATTGGACGTGGCATGCTATATGTTTTACCTTGATAAGAGATGAGTTTATCTTGGGCCACTGCAGGATGAGTGAAGGAAGTAGGTGAACTTTTGACAGTTTCTCTAATGCATCTTTGTTGGTTGGTCCACTCAGTCTACTTCCCCGACCTTGCCTTCCTCTGTCACAATAAAAAGTGAGTTAGTGAAATATTGTACAGGCATCCCTCAAGGTACAGAAGCTTAAGTAATGGAAATTCACATTAAAGGAACTAAAAAATAATATGAAATAATCTTTGAAATACAGAGGAAAAACTTCCATTAGTTACTGGGACACTGCACAGTACAGTACTGGTATTGGTTTGCTCAGATCCTATGAAGAATCTCTACCCCAACATATTACACCTAAAGATTAACCACCTTAATGCTATTTGTGGGGATGAGGTTAGAATAGCTTAGCATTTGGGTGGTTAATCTTGAGGTGAAATAAACTGGGGTGGAGATTCATCAGGTGATTCCACTATTACAAGGTGCAGTAAACTAGGTAGGGGGGGGGGGGACCTTTCTGTCTCATACAGTACTGTACTGTGTATTCCTTTTAATTTGTATACATGTTAAAAGTTTTATAAGGTAAGTTTAAAATTCAAAGACCAAAATATTTTGTGCACGGAAAAGTTAGCCACAGATCTGTAATGTGCAGTTAAGGGTCCAGGAATTTGGGGTGATTGTTTTAGGGCTGCAGTCCCATACTGTACCTTAAATTTCCCTTTGAAATACATAGAATGATTTAACATGATTCAACACACCCACACCTGCTGTGTTGACAGTAAAGTGAAAGAATTAAACATTAGACTTTGAGATGACTATTACAGATTCATATCATTCTTGATGGCAATCCATTTTTTTTTTAAGAAAAAGTAATACTGTATGAGTATTATAACTAATTAAGATGAAACACTTTCAAATATTATTGGTAAAGGTGGAGGAGACAGTTACCACCAGAAGTAACTTATGGATCTGAACCAAAATTCCTGGAGATACTATTTGCATGACACTGAAAACGAAAATGGAAGCAAAAATATACAGAACCTATTAGAACCTGACCTAACCTTATCTAACATCCTAACCTGTGGACATTTTCAAAAGTGGTGTTATAGGAGAATGCTAAGAAAAGGCTACACTGAGAGAAATTTAAATGAAAAACTACTAAGATCAGCATGAACTTCAAAAGAAATACTTGAAATATACAGAAAAAGAAAAACGAGATACTTGGTCAAATAATTAGGGATGAGGAATAATAACAAATATTAATGGACCAAGTTCAGGCCAGGGAGGCCAGGGGAGGATTGGCGACTACAGCCGTAGAACGTTTAGGCCAGGGAGGCCAGGGGAGGATTGACGACTACAGCCGTAGAACGTTTAGAGTGGAGGAGTCCTCCACTCTAAACGTTCTACGGCTGTAGTCGCCAACCCACAGATATGAGGAGAGTACTCTGTATACTTGATCTTTAAATTCTGTCACAACTGCAGTTGAAAATGTATACAGTGACCCCTCGTTTAACGAGGTCTGGACATGAATTTTTGTCATTTTTGTCGACCCCGGAAAAAATGAAATTTTCGTAAGGTCAGGACCTGACGTTCCGGCACTTTTGGCGAACCGGCCAAAAAAGCATTTTTCGTAAGGTCCGGACATGAATTTTTGCGACCCGCGAAAAATGAAATTTTCGCAAGGTCCGGACATGAATTTTTGTCGACCCCGCAAAAAATGAAATTTTCGTAAGGTCCGGACCTGTCGTTCCGGCACTTTTGGCGAACCGGCCAAAAAAGCATTTTTCGTAAGGTCCGGACATGAATTTTTGTCGACCCCGCAAAAAATGAAATTTTAGTAAGGTCCGGACCTGTCGTTCCGGCACTTTTGGCGAACCAGCCAAAAAAGCATTTTTCGTAAGGTCCGGACATGAATTTTTGTCATTTTTGTCGACCCCGCAAAAATGAAATTTTCATAAGGTCCGGACCTGTCGTTCCGGCACTTTTGGCGAACCAACCAAAAAAGCATTCTTCGTAAGGTCCGGACATGAATTTTTGTCATTTTTGGCAAACACGCAAAAAATGAAATACACCTAGATCCCGACTTACGACTACGTGGACTTACGACCGTCGGGACTTACGACCGCCTCTGATATAGATAAAAAAAAAAAAAAAAAAAAAAAAAATTTTTTTTTTTTTTAAATGACACGCATTTTCTATACCGAAACGTTTCCAGTTAATGTAGTCTCCATGTATAATTAGAAAATTATGGGGGCCCCATGTGCATTCAGCTGACTACATTAAAGGTTAAGTGCTCAGTCACACTGTATCCATTCCTTATTATTTATTACTCTCACTGTACTGTATCCAATCATCATTATTCATTACTTTTACTGTACTGTACTTCATTGTAGATTTTTTATTAAAAAAAAAATCTTTTTTTTTTTTTTCCAAAAATTTCCGAAAATTTTCCAAAATTTTCAAATAAATTTCAGAAATTTTCAGAAAATTTTCAAAAAATTTCCGAAATTTTTCTAAAATTTTCCGAAATTTTTCCAAAATTTTCCGAAATTTTTCCACAATTTTCCGAAAATTTTCCAAAATTTGCAAAAAAAATTCAGAAAATTTCCAAAAATTTTCTGAAATTTTCCCAAAGTTTTCAGATAATTTCCAAATTTTTTCCAAAATTTCCCGAAATTTTTGCAAAATTTTTGCGAAATTTTTCCAAAATTTTTCCAAAATTTTCCGAAAATTTACAGAAATTTTCAGAAAATTTTCCAAAAATTTCCGGAATTTTTTCAAAAATTTTCCCAAATTTTCCGGAAAATTTCCAAAATTTTCAGAAAATTTTCATTAAATTTTCAAAAAATTCCCAAAAATTTTCAAAAAATTTCCAAAAATTTCCAAAAATTTTCAAAAATTTTCAGAAAATTCCCAAAAATTTTCGAAAATTTTCCAAAAATTTCCCAAAATTTTCAGAAATATTTCCCAAATTTTCCCAAAATTTTCAGAGATTTTCAGAAAATTTTCAGAAATTTTCAGAAAACTTTCCAAAATTTTCCAAAAAATTTCAGAAAATTTTCAGAAATTTTTCAAAAAATTTTCTGAAATTTTCCGAAATTTTTCCCAAATTTTTGGAAATTTTTGGAAAAAATTTCTGAAAACTTTTGGAAAATTTTCGGAAAATTTGGGAAAATTTTTGAAAAATTTTTGAAAAAATTGCGGAAATTTTTGGGAATTTTCTGATAATTTTTGGGAATTTTCTGAAAAATTTTGGTAATTTTCTGAAAAATTTCTGAAAATTTTTGAAAATTTTCGGAAAATTTTCGAAAAATTTTGGCAAATTTTTGAAAATTTTCCAAAAATTTTTGGAAAATTTTCGAAAATTTTCTGAAAATTTCTGAAAATTTTTGGAAAATTTTGGAAAATTTTTGGGAATTTTCTGAAAATTTTCTGAAAATTTTGGAAAATTTTCTGAAAATTTGGGAAAAATTTCGGAAAATTTTGGAAAACTTTTGGAAATTTTCTAGAAATTTCGGGAAAGTTTTTTGATAATTTGGGAAAATTTTGGAAAATTTTCGGAAAATTTGGGATAATTTTCGGAAAATTTTCTAAAAATTTTGGAAAATTTTCTGAAAATTTTGGAAAAATTTCTGAAAATTTCGGAAAATTTTCTGAAAATTTTCTGAAATTTTTTGGAAAATTTTGGAAAAATTTCTGAAAATTTTGGAAAAATTTCTGAAAATTTCTGAAAATTTTCTGAAACTTTCTGAGAATTTCTGAAAATTTTCTGAAAATTTGGGAAAATTTTCTGAAAATTTGGGAAAATTTTCTGAAAATTTGGGAAAATTTTCTGAAAATTTGGGAAAATTTTCTGAAAATTTTTGGAAAATTTTGGAAAATTTTCGGAAAAATTTTGGAAAATTTTTGGAAATTTTCTGAAAATTTCTGAAAATTTTTGGAAAATTTTTGGAAAATTTCTGAAAATTTTTGAAAATTTCTGAAAATTTTTGGAAAATTTTGGAAAATTTTTGGGAATTTTCTGAAAATTTCGGATAATTTTCTGAAAATTTCTGAGAATTTTGGGAAAATTTTGGAAAAATTTCGGAAAATTTTGGAAAACTTTTGGAAATTTTCTAGAAATTTTGGAAAATTTTTGAAAATTTGGGAAAATTTTGGAAAATTTCTGAAAATTTTGGAAAATTTTTGGAAAATTTCGGGAAAATTTTGGAAAATTTTCTGAAAATTTCTGAAATTGTTTGGAAAATATTGGAAAATTTTTGGAAAATTTTGGAAAATTTTCTGAAAATTTTTGGGAATTTTCTGAAAATTTTTGGAAAATTTTGGAAAATTTTTGGAAAATTTTTGGAAAATTTTGGAAAATTTTCTGAAAATTTTCTGGAAAATTTCGGAAAATTTTCTGAAAATTTGGGAAAATTTTCGGAAAATTTCGGAAAATTTTTGGAAAATTTTGGAAAAAGTTTGGGAATTTTCTAAAAATTATTGGAAAATTTTGGAAAATTTTTGGGAAATTTTCGAAAAATTTTTGGAATTTTCTGAAAATTTTTGGAAAATTTTTGAAAATTTCCGGAAAATTTTTGGAAAATTTTGGAAAAATTTCGGAAAATTTTGGAAAATTTTCTGAAAATTTCTGAAAATTTTTGGAAAATTTTGGAAAATTTTTGGGAAATTTTTGGAAAATTTTCTGAAAATATCGGAAAATTTTCTGAAATTTTCTGAAAATTTTCTGAAAATTTCTGAAAATTTTTGGAAAATTTCTGAAAATTTTGGAAAATTTTCTGAAAATTTCTGAAAATTTTCGAAAAATTTGGGAAAATTTCGGAAAATTTGGGAAAATTTTCGGAAAATTTTGGAAAACTTTTGGAAATTTTCTGGCAAATTTTTGGAAAATTTTCTAAAGTTTTTGGGAATTTTCTGAAATTTTTTGGAAAATTTGGGAAAATTTTCGGAAAATTTTGGGAAAATTTTGGGAAAATTTTTGGAAAAATGTCGGAAAATTTTGGAGCAATTTTGGAAAAATTTCTGAAAATTTTCTGAAAATTTTCCAAAATTTTCAGAAAATTTTCGGAAAATTTTGGAAAAATTTCGGAAAATTTTGGAGAAATTTTGGAAAATTTTGGAAAATTTTCTGAAAATTTCTGAAAATTTTCGGAAAATTTTTGAAAATTTTCGGAAAATTTGGGAAAATTTTTGGAAAATTTTGGAAAAATTTCGGAAAATATTCTGAAAATTTTCTGAAAATTTTGGAAAATTTTCTGAAAATTTCGGAAAATTTTCTGAAAATTTCTGAAAATTTTGGGAGAATTTGGGAAAAATTTCGGAAAATTTTGGAAAACTTTTGTAAATTTTCTGGAAATTTTTGGAAAATTTTCGAAAATTTTTGGGAATTTTCTGAAAATTTTTTGAAAATTTGGGAAAATTTTCGGAAAATTTTGTGAAAATTTTGGAAATTTTCGGAAAAATTTGCGAAAATCTAGAGAAATTTCTGAAAAATTCTAGGGAAATTTTTGGAAAATTCTGGGAAACTTTTGGAAAATTTGGGGAAATTTTTTAAAATTTTTGGAAAATTTGTTGAAATTTTTGGAAAATTTTAGGAAAATTTTGGAAAATTTTTGGAAATTTTTGGAAAATTTTGGGAAAATATTTGGAAATTTTCGGAAAATTTTCGGAAAATTTGGGAAAATTTTGGAAAAATTTGGAAAATTTTTGGAAAATTTTGTAAAATTTTTCGAAATTTTTGGAAAATTTTTTGAAAATTTCGGAAAATTTTTTGGAAATTTTGGAAAATTTTTGGAAAATTTCGGAAAATTTTTGGAAAATTTTGGAAAATTTTTGGAAAATTTTGGAAAATTTTCGGAAAATTTTGGAAAATTTTTTGAAAATTTTGGAAAATTTTTGGAAAATTTGGGAAAATTTTTGGAAAATTTGGGAAAAATTTTTGGAAAATTTTGGAAAATTTTTGGAAAATTTTGGAAAAACTTCGGAAAAATTTCGGAAAATTTTGGAAAATTTTGGAAAAATTTTGGAAAATTTTTGGAAAATTTTGGAAAATTTTTGGAAAATTTTGGAAAATTTTTGGAAATTTTCTGAAAATTTTGGAAAATTTTTGGAAAATTTTCGGAAAATTTGGGAAAATTTGGGAAAATTTTTGGAAAAGTTTTGGCTAATTTTGGAAAATTTTTGGAAAATTTTGGAAAATTTTTGGAAAATTTTGGAAAATTTTGGAAAATTTTTGGAAAATTTTGGAAAATTTTTGGAAAATTTTGGAAAATATTTGGAAATTTTCTGAAAATTTTCTGAAAATTTGGGAAAATTTTTGGAAAATTTTGGAAAAATTTCGGAAAATTTTGGAGAAATTTTGTAAAATTTTCTGAAAATTTCTGAAAATTTTCCAAAAATTTTTGAAAATTTTCGGAAAATTTGGGAAAATTTTTGGAAAATTTTGGAAAATTTTCGGAAAATTTCGGAAAATTTTCTGAAAATTTCGGAAAATTTCTGAAAATTTGGGGAAAATTTGGGAAAATTTCGGAAAATTTTGGAAAACTTTTGGAAATTTTCTGGAAATTTTTGGAAAATTTTCGAAAATTTTTGGGAATTTTCTGAAAATTTTTTGAAAATTTGGGAAAATTTTCGGAAAATTTGGGAAAATTTTTGGAAAATTTTGGAAAATTTTGGAAAAATTTCGGAAAATTTTGGAGAAATTTTTGAAAATTTTGGAAAAATTTCTGATAATTTTCCAAAAATTTTTGAAAATTTTCTGAAAATTTTGGAGAATTTTCTGAAAATTTTGGAAAATTTTCTGAAAAATTTCTGAAAATTTCGGAAAATTTTTGGAAAATTTTGGAAAATTTGGAATTTTCTGAAAATTTTGGAAAATTTTGTGAAAATTTTTGAAAATTTTCAGAAAATTTTGGAGAATTTTCTGAAAATTTTGGAAAATTTTCTGAAAATTTCGGAAAAATTTCTGAAATTTTCGGAAAATTTTCTGAAAATTTTGGAAAATTTTCTGAAAATTTCTGGAAAATTTTCTGAAAATTTTGGAAAATTTTTGGGAATTTTCTGAAAATTTTCTGAAAATATCGGAAAATTTTCTGAAAATTTCTGAAAATTTTCTGAAAATTTCTGAAAATTTTCTGAAAATTTCTGAAAATTTTGGAAAATTTCTGAAAATTTCTAAAAATTTTCGGAAAATTTCTAAAAATTTTCGGAAAATTTGGGGAAATTTGGGAAAATTTGGGAAAATTTCGGAAAATTTTGGAAAACTTTTGGAAATTTTCTGCAAATTTTTGGAAAATTTTCGAAAATTTTTGGGAATTTTCTGAAAAATTTTTGAAAATTTGGGAAAATTTTCGGAAAATTCGGGGAAAATTTTTGGAAAATTTTTGGAAAAATTTCGGAAAATTTTGGAGAAATTTTTGAAAAATTTCTGAAAATTTTGGAAAATTTTTGAAAATTTTTGGAAAATTTTGGAAAATTTTCTGAAAATTTTGGAAAATTTTCTGAAAATATCGGAAAATTTTCGGAAAATTTCTGAAAATTTTCTGAAAATTTTGGAAAATTTTCTGAAAATTTTGGAAAATTTTCTGAAAATTTTGGAAAATTTTCTGAAAATATTGGAAAATTTTCGGAAAATTTTCGAAAATTTTCGGAAAATTTTGGAAAATTTTGGAAAATTTCGGAAAATTTTGGAGAAATTTTGGAAAATTTTGGAAAATTTCTGAAAATTTCTGGAAAATTTTGGAAAATTTTTGAAAATTTTCGGAAAATTTGGGAAAATTTTTGGAAAATTTTGGAAAATTTCGGGAATTTTTGAAATTTTTGGAAAATTTGGAAAATTTTGGAAAATTTTGGAAATTTTTGAAAATTTTTGGAAAATTTCGCAGAATTTTGGAAAAATTTCGGCTAATTTTCGAAAAATTTTCTAAATTTTCGGAAATTTTCCCAATTTTTCGAAAAATTTCCCAGATTTTTCGAAAATTTTTGGAAAATTTTGGAAAAATTTTCGGAAAATTTTGTGAAAATTTGGGAAAATTTGGGAAAATTTCGGAAAATTTGGGAAAATTTTTGGAAATTTTTGGAAAAATTTCGGAAAATTTGGGAAAATTTTTGGAAAATTTTGGAAAATTTTTGTAAAATTTTTGAAAATTTTGGAAAATTTTTGAAAAATTTTTGAAAATTTTAGAAAATTTTTGGAAAATTTTGGAAAAATTTTGGAAATTTTCGGAAAAATTTGCGAAAATCTAGAGAAATTTCTGAAAAATCTAGGGGAATTTTTGGAAAATCTGGGGAAATTTCTGAAAAATCTAGGGAAATTTTTGGAAAATCTAGGGAAACTTTTGGAAAATCTGGGGAAATTTTTTAAATTTTTGGAAAATTTGTTGAAATTTTTGGAAAATTTTTGGAAATTTTTGGAAAATTTTTGGAAATTTCCCCAGATTTTCCAAAAATTTCCCTAGATTTTCCAAAAAATTCCCTAGATTTTTCAGAAATTTCCCGTTTTTCCAAAAATTTCCCCAGATTTTTCAAAAATTTTTGGAAAATTTTGGAAAAATTTCGAAAAATTTTGGAAAATTTTCGGAAAATTTGGGAAAATTTTTGGAAATTTTTGGAAAAATTTCGGAAAATTTGGGAAAATTTTTGGAAAATTTTGGAAAATTTTTGTAAAATTTTTGAAAATTTTTGGAAAATTTTTGAAAAATTTTTGAAAATTTTAGAAAATTTTTGGAAAATTTTGGAAAAATTTTGGAAATTTTCGGAAAAATTTTGGAAAATTTTGAAAATTTTGGAAAAATTTGGGAAATTTTGGAAAATTTGGGAAATTTTGAAAAATTTTTGGAAAATTTTGAAAAATTTTTGGAAAATTTTGAAAAATTTTTGGAAAATTTTGGAAAATTTTCGGAAATTTTCTGAAAATTTTTGGAAAATTTTGAAAAATTTTAGAAAATTTTCTGAAAATTTGGGAAAATTTTCCGAAAATTTCGGAAAATTTTCTGAAAATTTCGGAAAATTTTCTGAAAATTTGGGGAAAATTTTGGAAAATTTTTGGAAAATTTTTGGAAAATTTTGGAAAATTTTGGAAAATTTTTGGAAATTTTCGGAAATTTTGGGACAATTTTTGGAAAATTTTGTAAAAATTTTGGAAAATTTTGGAAAATTTTGGAAAATTTTTGGAAAATTTTGGAAAAATTTTTGGAAAATTTTGGAAATTTTTTGGAAAATTTTGGAAAAATTTCGGAAACATTTCGGTAAATTTTGGAAAATTTTCTGAAAATTTTGGAAAATTTTTGGAAAATTTTGGAAAATTTTCTGGAAATTTTGGAAAATTTTCGGAAAATTTTCTGAAAATTTTGGAAAATTTTCTGAAAATTTTGGAAAATTTTCTGAAAATTTTGGAAAATTTTCTGAAAATTTTGGAAAATTTTCTGAAAATTTTGGAAAATTTTCGGAAAATTTTGGAAAAATTTTCTGAAAATTTTGGAAAAATTTTGGGAATTTTCTGAAAATTTTGCGAAAATCTAGAGAAATTTCTGAAAAATCTAGGGGAATTTTTGGAAAATCTGGGGAAATTTCTGAAAAATCTAGGGAAATTTTTGGAAAATCTAGGAAACTTTTGGAAAATCTGGGAAAATTTTTGAAATTTTTGGAAAATTGAAATTTTTGGAAAATTTTTGGAAATTTTGGAAAATTTTTGGAAATTTCCCAGATTTTCCAAAAATTTCCTAGATTTTCCAAAAATTTCCTAGATTTTTCAGAAATTTCCCAGTTTTTCCAAAATTTCCCCAGATTTTTCAAAATTTTTGGAAAATTTTGGAAAAATTTCGAAAATTTTGGAAAATTTTCGGAAAATTTGGGAAAATTTTTGGAAATTTTTGGAAAAATTTCGGAAAATTTGGGAAAATTTTTGGAAAATTTTGGAAAATTTTTGTAAAATTTTTGAAAATTTTGGAAAATTTTTGAAAAATTTTGGAAAATTTTAGAAAATTTCTGGAAAATTTTGGAAAAATTTTGGAAATTTTCGGAAAAATTTGCGAAAATCTAGAGAAATTTCTGAAAAATCTAGGGGAATTTTTGGAAAATCTGGGGAAATTTCTGAAAAATCTAGGGAAATTTTTGAAAAATCTAGGGAAACTTTTGGAAAATCTGGGGAAATTTTTTAAATTTTTGGAAAATTTGTTGAAATTTTTGGAAAATTTTTGGAAATTTTTGGAAAATTTTTGGAAATTTCCCCAGATTTTGCAAAAATTTCCCTAGATTTTCCAAAAAATTCCCTAGATTTTTCAGAAATTTCCCCAGTTTTTCCAAAAATTTCCCCAGATTTTTCAAAAATTTTTGGAAAATTTTGGAAAAATTTCGAAAAATTTTGGAAAATTTTCGGAAAATTTGGGAAAATTTTTGGAAATTTTTGGAAAAATTTCGGAAAATTTGGGAAAACTTTTGGAAAATTTGGGAAAATTTTTGGAAAATTTTGGAAAATTTTTGTAAAATTTTTGAAAATTTTGGAAAATTTTTGAAAAATTTTTGAAAATTTTAGAAAATTTTTGGAAAATTTTGGAAAAATTTTGGAAATTTTCGGAAAAATTTGCGAAAATCTAGAGAAATTTCTGAAAAATCTAGGGAATTTTTGGAAAATCTGGGGAAATTTCTGAAAAATCTAGGGAAATTTTTGGAAAATCTAGGGAAACTTTTGGAAAATCTGGGGAAATTTTTTAAATTTTTGGAAAATGTTGAAATTTTTGGAAAATTTTTGGAAATTTTTGGAAAATTTTTGGAAATTTCCCCAGATTTTCCAAAAATTTCCCTAGATTTTCCAAAAAATTCCCTAGATTTTTCAGAAATTTCCCGTTTTTCCAAAAATTTCCCCAGATTTTTCAAAAATTTTTGGAAAATTTTGGAAAAATTTCGAAAAATTTTGGAAGATTTTCGGAAAATTTGGGAAAATTTTTGGAAATTTTTGGAAAAATTTCGGAAAATTTGGGAAAATTTTTGGAAAATTTTGGAAAATTTTTGTAAAATTTTTGAAAATTTTTGTAAAATTTTTGAAAATTTTGGAAAATTTTTGAAAAATTTTTGAAAATTTTAGAAAATTTTTGGAAAATTTTGGAAAAATTTTGGAAATTTTCTGAAAATTTTTTGAAAATTTTGGAAAATTTTCGGAAAATTTGGGAAAATTTTGGAAAAATTTTGGAAATTTTCTGAAAATTTTTTGAAAATTTTGGAAAATTTTCGGAAAATTTTGGAAAATTTTTGGAAAATTTTGGAAAATTTTTGGAAAATTTTGGAAAATTTTTGGAAAATTTTGGAAAATTTTTGGAAAATTTTGGAAAATTTTTGGAAAATTTTGGAAAATTTTTGGAAAATTTTGGAAAATTTTTGGAAAATTTTCCAAAAATTTTGGAAAATTTTCCAAAATTTTTGGAAAATTTTTGGAAAATTTTGGAAATTTTCTGAAAATTTTCGGAAAATTTGGGAAAATTTTGGAAAAATTTGGAAAATTTTTGGAAAATTTTTGAAAATTTTTCGAAATTTTTGGAAAATTTTTGAAAATTTGGGAAAATTTTTTGGAAATTTTGGAAAATTTTTGGAAAATTTTGGAAAATTTTTGGAAAATTTTGGAAAATTTTTGGAAAATTTTGGAAAATTTTCGGAAAATTTTGGAAAATTTTCGGAAAATTTTGGAAAATTTTTGGAAAATTTTGGAAAATTTTTGGAAAATTTTGGAAAATTTTGGAAAAATTTTGGAAAATTTTTGGAAAATTTGGGAAAAATTTTGGGAAAATTTTGGAAAATTTTTGGAAAATTTTGGAAAAATTTCGGAAAATTTCGGAAAATTTTGGAAAATTTTGGAAAAATTTTGGAAAATTTTTGGAAAATTTTGGAAAATTTTTGGAAAATTTTGGAAAATTTTCCCAAAATTTTGGAAAATTTTTGGAAAATTTTGGAAAATTTTCCAAAATTTTGGAAAATTTTTGGAAAATTTTGGAAAATTTTTGGAAATTTTCTGAAAATTTTGGAAAATTTCGGAAAATTTTGGAGAAATTTTGTAAAATTTTCTGAAAATTTCTGAAAATTTTCGAAAATTTTGGAAAATTTTCGGAAAATTTGGGAAAATTTTGTAAAAATTTGGAAAATTTTGGAAAATTTTTCGAAATTTTTTGAAAATTTTTTGAAAATTTCGGAAAAATTTTTGGAAAATTTTGGAAAATTTTTGAAAATTTTTGAAAAATTTTTGAAAATTTTGGAAAATTTTTGGAAAATTTTGGAAAAAATTTGGAAATTTTCTGAAAATTTTTTGAAAATTTGGGAAAATTTTCGGAAAATTTGGGAAAATTTTGGAAAATTTTGGAAATTTTTGAAAATTTTCTGAAAATTTTGGAAAATTTTCTGAAAATTTTGGAAAATTTTCGGAAAATTTTGGAAAAATTTTCGGAAAATTTTGGAAAAATTTTGGAAATTTTCGGAAAAATTTGCGAAAATCTAGAGAAATTTCTGAAAAATCTAGGGGAATTTTTGGAAAATCTGGGGAAATTTCTGAAAAATCTAGGGAAATTTTTGGAAAATCTAGGGAAACTTTTGGAAAATCTGGGGAAATTTTTTAAATTTTTGGAAAATTTGTTGAAATTTTTGGAAAATTTTTGGAAATTTTTGGAAAATTTTTGGAAATTTCCCCAGATTTTCCAAAAATTTCCCTAGATTTTCCAAAAAATTCCCTAGATTTTTCAGAAATTTCCCCAGTTTTTCCAAAAATTTCCCCAGATTTTTCAAAAATTTTTGGAAAATTTTGGAAAAATTTCGAAAAATTTTGGAAAATTTTCGGAAAATTTGGGAAAATTTTTGGAAATTTTTGGAAAAATTTCGGAAAATTTGGGAAAATTTTTGGAAAATTTTGGAAAATTTTTGTAAAATTTTTGAAAATTTTGGAAAATTTTTGAAAAATTTTTGAAAATTTTAGAAAATTTTTGGAAAATTTTGGAAAAATTTTGGAAATTTTCGGAAAAATTTGCGAAAATCTAGAGAAATTTCTGAAAAATCTAGGGGAATTTTTGGAAAATCTGGGGAAATTTCTGAAAAATCTAGGGAAATTTTTGGAAAATCTAGGGAAATTTTGGAAAATCTGGGGAAATTTTTTAAATTTTTGGAAAATTTGTTGAAATTTTTGGAAAATTTTTGGAAATTTCCCCAGATTTTCCAAAAATTTCCCTAGATTTTCCAAAAAATTCCCTAGATTTTTCAGAAATTTCCCCAGATTTTCCAAAAATTTCTCCAGATTTTTCAAAAATTTTTGGAAAATTTTGGAAAAATTTCGAAAAATTTTGGAAAATTTTCGGAAAATTTGGGAAAATTTTTGGAAATTTTTGAAAAAAATTTCGGAAAATTTGGGAAAATTTTTGGAAATTTTTGGAAAATTTTTGGAAAATTTTGGAAAATTTTTGGAAAATTTTGGAAAATTTTTGGAAAATTTTGGACATTTTCTGAAAATTTTCGGAAAATTTGGGAAAATTTTGGAAAAATTTGGAAAATTTTTGGAAAATTTTGGAAAATTTTTGGAAAATTTTGGAAAATTTTTCGAAATTTTTGGAAAATTTTTTGAAAATTTCGGAAAATTTTTTGGAAAATTTTGGAAAATTTTTGCAAATTTTCTGAAAATTTTTTGAAAATTTTGGAAAATTTTCGGAAAATTTGGGAAAATTTTGGAAAAATTTCGGAAAATTTTGGAAAAATTTTGGAAATTTTCCGAAAATTTTTTGAACATTTTGGAAAATTTTTGGAAAATTTTGGAAAATTTTTGGAAAATTTTGGAAAATTTTTGGAAAATTTTGGAAAATTTTGGAAAATTTTGGAAAATTTTTGGAAAATTTTGGAAAATTTTTGGAAAATTTTGGAAAATTTTTGGAAAATTTTCCAAAATTTTTGGAAAATTTTCCAAAATTTTTGGAAAATTTTTGGAAAATTTTGGAAATTTTCTGAAAATTTTCGGAAAATTTGCGAAAATTTTGGAAAAATTTTGGAAAATTTTTGGAAAATTTGGAAAATTTTTGGAAAATTTTGGAAAAATTTTTGGAAAATTTCGGAAAATTTTTGGAAATTTTGGAAAATTTTTGGAAAATTTTGGAAAATTTTTGGAAAATTTTGGAAATTTTTGGAAAATTTTGGAAAATTTTTGGAAAATTTTGGAAAAATTTCGGAAAATTTTGGAAAATTTTCTGAAAATTTTTGAAAATTTTTGGAAAATTTTTGGAAAATTTTGGAAATTTTGGAAAATTTTGGAAAATTTTTGGAAATTTTCTGAAAATTTTGGAAAAATTTCGGAAAATTTTGGAAAAATTTCGGATAATTTTGGAAATTTTCTGAAAATTTTTGGAAATTTGGGAAAATTTCGGAAATTTTTGGAAATTTTCTGAAAATTTTGGAAAATTTTCGAAAAATTTTGGAAAATTTTCGGAAAATTTTGGAAAATTTTTGAAAATTTCTGAAAATTTTTCGAAAATTTTGGAAAATTTTCGGAAAATTCTGGAAAAATTTCTGAAAATTTTGTAAAATTTTTGGAAATTTTCTGAAAATTTTGGAAAATTTTGAAAATTTTTGGAAAATTTTTGGAAAATTTGGGAAAATCTAGGGAAATTTCTGAAAAATCTACGGGAATTTTTGGAAAATCTGGGGAAATTTTTTAAATTTTTGGAAAATTTGTTGAAATTTTTGGAGAATTTCCCCAGATTTTCCAAAAATTCCCTAGATTTTCCAAAAATTCCCTAGATTTTTCAGTAATTTCCCAAAAATTTCCCCAGATTTTTCAAAAATTTCCCCAGAATTTCCAAAATTTTTGGAAAATTTTTGGAAATTTTCTGAGTTTTTTGGAAAATTTGGCAAAATTTTCGGAAAATTTGGGAAAATTTTCGGAAAATTTTGAAAAAATTTTTGGAAAATTTTTGAAAAATTTCGGAAATTTTTCGGAAAATTTTCTGAAAATTTTTGAAAATTTTCTGAAAATTTTTGAAAATTTTTGGAAATTTTTTGGAAAATTTTTGGAAATTTTGGAAAATTTTTGAAAATTTTGGAAAAATTTCGGAAAATTTTGGAAAAATTTCGGATAATTTTGGAAAATTTTCTGAAAATTTTTGGATAATTTGGGAAAATTTCGGATATTTTTGGAAATTTTCTGAAAATTTTGGAAAATTTTCCAAAAATTTTGTAAAATTTTCGGAAAATTTGGGAAAATTTTTTAAAATTTCTGAAAATTTTTCGAAAATTTTGGAAAATTTTCGGAAATTCTGGAAAAATTTCTGAAAATTTTGTAAAATTTTTGGAAATTTTCTGAAAATTTTTGGAAAATTTTGAAAATTTTTTGGAAAATTTTTGGAAAAATTGGGGAAAATCTAGGGAAATTTCTGAAAAATCTACGGGAATTTTTGGAAAATCTGGGGAAATTTTTTAAATTTTTGGAAAATTTGTTGAAATTTTTGGAGAATTTCCCCAGATTTTCCCAAAAATTCCCTAGATTTTCCAAAATTTTTGGAAAATTTTTGGAAATTTTCTGAATTTTTTGGAAAATTTGGCAAAATTTTTCGGAAAATTTGGGAAAATTTTCGGAAAATTTGGGAAAATTTTTGGAAAATTTTTGAAAAATTTCGGAAATTTTTGGAAAATTTTTGGAAAATTTTGGAAAATTTTTGGAAAATTTTGGAAAAATTTCGGAAATTTTTGGAAAATTTTCTAAAAATTTTTGGAGATTTTCTGAAAATTTTTGGAAATATTCTGAAAATTTTTGGAAATTTTCTGAAAATTTTCGGAAATTTTCTGAAAATTTGGGAAAATTTTTGGAAAATTTGGGAAAATTTTTGGAAAAAATTGGCGAAAATCTAGGGAAATTTCTGAAAAATCTAGGGGAATTTTTGGAAAATCTGGGGAAATTTCTGAAAAATCTAGGGAAATTTTTTGAAAATCTAGGGAAATTTTTGGAAAATCTGGGGAAATTTTTTAAATTTTTGGAAAATTTGTTGAAATTTTTGGAGAATTTCCCCAGATTTTCCAAAAAATTCCCTAGATTTTTCAGAAATTTCCCCAGATTTTTCAAAAATTTCCCCAGATTTTTCAAAAATTTCCCCAGATTTTCCAAAATTTTTGGAAATTTTCTGAAATTTTTTGGAAAATTTGGCAAAATTTTCGGAAAATTTGGGAAAATTTGCAAAAATTTCGGAATTTTTTGGAAAATTTGGCAAAATTTTTGGAAAAATTTTGGAAAAATTTCGGAAAATTTCGGAAATTTTTGGAAAATTTTCTGAAAATTTTCAGAAAATTGTTGAAAATTTTTGGAAAATTTTTGGAAATTTTCTGAAAATTTTGGAAATTTTTTGGAAAATTTCGGAAAATTTTGGAAAAATTTTGTAAAATTTTTGAAAATTTGGGAAAATTTTTGGAAAATTTTGGAAAAATTTCGGAAATTTTCTGAAAATTTTTGGAAATTTTCTGAAAATTTTTGGAAATTTTCTGAAAATTTTCGGAAATTTTCTGAAAATTTTTGGAAATTTTCTGAAAATTTTTGGAAATTTTCTGAAAATTTTTGGAAATTTTCTGAAAATTTTCGGAAATTTTCTGAAAATTTTCGGAAATTTTCTGAAAATTTTCTGAAAATTTTCGGAAAATTTTTGGAAAATTTGCGAAAATTTTTGGAAAATTTGGGAAAATTTTTGGGAATTTTTTGAAAATTTTCTGAAAATTTTCTGAAAAGTTCTGAAAACTTTGGAAAATTTTGGGAAAATTTTGGAAAAATTGGCGAAAATCTAGGGAAATTTCTGAAAAATCTAGGGGAATTTTTGGAAAATCTGGGGAAATTTTTTGAAAATCTAGGGAAATTTTTGGAAAATCTGGGGAAATTTTTTAAATTTTTGGAAAATTTGTTGAAATTTTTGGAGAATTTCCCCAGATTTTCCAAAAAATTCCCTAGATTTTCCAAAAAATTCCCTAGATTTTTCAGAAATTTCCCCAGATTTTTCAAAAATTTCCCCAGATTTTCCCAAATTTTTGGAAAATTTTTGGAAATTTTCTGAAATTTTTTGGAAAATTTGGCAAAATTTTCGGAAAATTTTGGAAAATTTTGGAAAAATTTCGGAAAATTTTGGGAAAATTTTGGAAAAATTTGGGAAAATTTTTGGAAATTTTCTGGAAATTTTGGGAAAGTTTTTTGATAATTTGGGAAAATTTTCGGAAAATTTGGGAAATTTTTGGGAATTTTTTGAAAATTTTCTGAAAATTTTCTGAAAAGTTCTGAAAACTTTGGAAAATTTTGGGAAAATTTTGGAAAAATTTCGGAAATTTTGGAAAATTTTGAAAATTTTGGAAAATTTCGGAAATTTTGGAAAATTTTCGAAAAATTTTGTAAAATTTTGAAAATTTGGGAAAATTTTGGAAAAATTTCTGAAAATCTGCAAAATTTTTGGAAATTTTCTGAAAATTTTTGGAAAATTTTGGAAAAATTTCGGAAATTTTTGGAAAATTTGGCAAAATTTTTGGAAATTTTTTGTAAAAATTTCGGAAATTTTTGGAAATTTTGGAAAAATTTCGGAAAATTTGGAAATTTTGGAAAAATTTCTTAAAATATCTGCAAAATTTTTGAAAATTTTTGGAAATTTTCTGAAAATTGTCGGAAATTTTCTGAAAATTTTCGGAAAAATTGGGAAAATTTTTGGAAAAATTGGCGAAAATCTAGGGAAATTTCTGAAAAATCTAGGGGAATTTTTGGAAAATCTGGGGAAATTTCTGAAAAATCTAGGGAAATTTTTGGAAAATCTAGGGAAATTTTTGGAAAATCTGGGGAAATTTGTTAAATTTTTGGAAAATTTGTTGAAATTTTTGGAGAATTTCCCCAGATTTTCCAAAAAATTCCCTAGATTTTCCAAAAAATTCCCTAGATTTTTCAGAAATTTCCCCAGATTTCCCAAAAATTTCCCGATTTTCCAAATTTTTTGGAAATTTTCTGAAATTTTTGGAAAATTTGGCAAAATTTTTGGAAAAATTTTGGAAAAATTTCGGAAAAATTTGGGAAAATTTTTGGAAATTTTTGGAAAATTTTGGAAAAATTTCGGAAATTTTTGGAAAATTTGGCAAAATTTTTGGAAAAATTTTGGAAAAATTTCGGAAAAATTTGGAAAATTTTCTGAAAATTTTTGAAAATTTTCTGAAAATTTTTGAAAATTTTTGGAAAATTTTTGAAAATTTTTGGAAAATTTTTGGAAATTTGGGAAAATTTTGGAAAAATTTTCTGAAAATTTTGGAAAAATTTCGGAAAATTTTGGAAAAATTTCGGATAATTTTGGAAAATTTTCTGAAAATTTTTGGATAATTTGGGAAAATTTCGGATATTTTTGGAAATTTTCTGAAAATTTTGGAAAATTTTCCAAAAATTTTGTAAAATTTTCGGAAAATTTGGGAAAATTTTTTAAAATTTCTGAAAATTTTTCGAAAATTTTGGAAAATTTTCGGAAATTCTGGAAAAATTTCTGAAAATTTTGTAAAATTTTTGGAAATTTTCTGAAAATTTTTGGAAAATTTTGAAAATTTTTTGGAAAATTTTTGGAAAAATTGGGGAAAATCTAGGGAAATTTCTGAAAAATCTACGGGAATTTTTGGAAAATCTGGGGAAATTTTTTAAATTTTTGGAAAATTTGTTGAAATTTTTGGAGAATTTCCCCAGATTTTCCCAAAAATTCCCTAGATTTTCCAAAAAATTCCCTAGATTTTTCAGAAATTTCCCCAGATTTCCCAAAAATTTCCCCAGATTTTCCAAAATTTTTGGAAATTTTCTGAAATTTTTGGAAAATTTGGCAAAATTTTTGGAAAAATTTTGGAAAAATTTCGGAAAAATTTGGGAAAATTTTTGGAAATTTTTGGAAAATTTTGGAAAAATTTCGGAAATTTTTGGAAAATTTGGCAAAATTTTTGGAAAAATTTTGGAAAAATTTCGGAAAAATTTTGAAAATTTTCTGAAAATTTTTGAAAATTTTTGGAAAATTTTTGGAAAATTTTTGGAAATTTTGGAAAATTTTTGGAAAATTTTTGGAAATTTTCTGAAAATTTTGGAAAAATTTCGGAAAATTTTGGAAAAATTTCGGATAATTTTGGAAAATTTTCTGAAAATTTTTGGATAATTTGGGAAAATTTCGGATATTTTTGGAAATTTTCTGAAAATTTTGGAAAATTTTCCAAAAATTTTGTAAAATTTTCGGAAAATTTGGGAAAATTTTTTAAAATTTCTGAAAATTTTTCGAAAATTTTGGAAAATTTTCGGAAATTCTGGAAAAATTTCTGAAAATTTTGTAAAATTTTTGGAAATTTTCTGAAAATTTTTGGAAAATTTTGAAAATTTTTTGGAAAATTTTTGGAAAAATTGGGGAAAATCTAGGGAAATTTCTGGAAAATCTACGGGAATTTTTGGAAAATCTGGGGAAATTTTTTAAATTTATGGAAAATTTGTTGAAATTTTTGGAGAATTTCCCCAGATTTTCCCAAAAATTCCCTAGATTTTCCAAAAAATTCCCTAGATTTTTCAGAAATTTCCCAAAAATTTCCCCAGATTTTTCAAAAATTTCCCCAGATTTTCCAAAATTTTTGGAAAATTTTTGGAAATTTTCTGAATTTTTTGGAAAATTTGGCAAAATTTTCGGAAAATTTGGGAAAATTTTCGGAAAATTTGGAAAAAATTTTTGGAAAATTTTTGAAAAATTTCGGAAATTTTTGGAAAATTTTTGGAAAATTTTGGAAAATTTTTGGAAAATTTTGGAAAAATTTCGGAAATTTTTGGAAAATTTTCTAAAAATTTTTGGAGATTTTCTGAAAATTTTTGGAAATATTCTGAAAATTTTTGGAAATTTTCTGAAAATTTTCGGAAATTTTCTGAAAATTTGGGAAAATTTTTGGAAAATTTGGGAAAATTTTTGGAAAAAATTGGCGAAAATCTAGGGAAATTTCTGAAAAATCTAGGGGAATTTTTGGAAAATCTGGGGCAATTTCTGAAAAATCTAGGGAAATTTTTTGAAAATCTAGGGAAATTTTTGGAAAATCTGGGGAAATTTTTTAAATTTTTGGAAAATTTGTTGAAATTTTTGGAGAATTTCCCCAGATTTTCCAAAAAATTCCCTAGATTTTTCAGAAATTTCCCCAGATTTTTCAAAAATTTCCCCAGATTTTCCAAAATTTTTGGAAAATTTTTGGAAATTTTCTGAAATTTTTTGGAAAATTCGGCAAAATTTTCGGAAAATTTGGGAAAATTTGCAAAAATTTCGGAATTTTTTGGAAAATTTGGCAAAATTTTTGGAAAAATTTTGGAAAAATTTCGGAAAATTTCGGAAATTTTTGGAAAATTTTCTGAAAATTTTCAGAAAATTGTTGAAAATTTTTGGAAAATTTTTGGAAATTTTCTGAAAATTTTGGAAATTTTTTGGAAAATTTCGGAAAATTTTGGAAAAATTTTGTAAAATTTTTGAAAATTTGGGAAAATTTTTGGAAAATTTTGGAAAAATTTCGGAAATTTTCTGAAAATTTTTGGAAATTTTCTGAAAATTTTTGGAAATTTTCTGAAAATTTTCGGAAATTTTCTGAAAATTTTTGGAAATTTTCTGAAAATTTTTGGAAATTTTCTGAAAATTTTCGGAAATTTTCTGAAAATTTTCGGAAATTTTCTGAAAATTTTCGGAAATTTTCTGAAAATTTTCGGAAATTTTCTGAAAATTTTCTGAAAATTTTTGGAAAATTTGCGAAAATTTTTGGAAAAATTGGCGAAAATCTAGGGAAATTTCTGAAAAATCTAGGGGAATTTTTGGAAAATCTGGGGAAATTTCTGAAAAATCTGGAGAAATTTTTTAAATTTTTGGAAAATATGTTGAAATTTTTGGAGAATTTCCCCAGATTTTCCAAAAAATTCCCTAGATTTTCCAAAAAATTCCCTAGATTTTTCAGAAATTTCCCCAGATTTCCCAAAAATTTCCCCAGATTTTTCAAAAATTTCCCCAGATTTTCCAAAATTTTTGGAAAATTTTTGGAAATTTTCTGAAATTTTTTGGAAAATTTGGCAAAATTTTCGGAAAATTTGGGAAAATTTTCGGAAAATTTGGAAAAAATTTTTGGAAAATTTTTGAAAAATTTCGGAAATTTTTGGAAAGTTTTTGGAAAATTTTGGAAAAATTTCGGAAATTTTTGGAAATTTTTTTAAAATTTTTTGGAGATTTTCTGAAAATTTTTGGAAATATTCTGAAAATTTTTGGAAATTTTCTGAAAATTTTCGGAAATTTTCTGAAAATTTTCTGAAAATTTTTGGAAAATTTGCGAAAATTTTTGGAAAATTTGGGAAAATTTTTGGAAAAATTGGCGAAAATCTAGGGAAATTTCTGAAAAATCTAGGGGAATTTTTGGAAAATCTGGGGAAATTTTTTGAAAATCTAGGGAAATTTTTGGAAAATCTGGGGAAATTTTTTAAATTTTTGGAAAATTTGTTGAAATTTTTGGAGAATTTCCCCAGATTTTCCAAAAAATTCCCTAGATTTTCCAAAAAATTCCCTAGATTTTTCAGAAATTTCCCCAGATTTTTCAAAAATTTCCCCAGATTTTCCCAAATTTTTGGAAAATTTTTGGAAATTTTCTGAAATTTTTTGGAAAATTTGGCAAAATTTTCGGAAAATTTGGGAAAATTTGCAAAAATTTCGGAATTTTTTGGAAAATTTGGCAAAATTTTTGGAAAAATTTCGGAAATTTTTGGAAAATTTTCTGAACATTTTCAGAAAATTGTTGAAAATTTTTGGAAAATTTTTGGAAATTTTCTGAAAATTTTGGAAAATTTTGGAAAAATTTCGGAAAATTTTGGAAAAATTTTGAAAAATTTCGGAAAACTTTTGGAAATTTTCTGGAAATTTTGGGAAAGTTTTTTGATAATTTGGGAAAATTTTCGGAAAATTTGGGAAAATTTTTGGGAATTTTTTTGAAAATTTTCTGAAAATTTTCTGAAAAGTTCTGAAAACTTTGGAAAATTTTGGGAAAAATTTTGGAAAAATTTCGGAAAATTTTGGAAAAATTTTGTAAAATTTTGGAAAAATTTCGGAAATTTTTGGAAAATTTTCGAAAAATTTTGTAAAATTTTTGAAAATTTGGGAAAATTTTGGAAAAATTTCTGAAAATATCTGCAAAATTTTTGGAAATTTTCTGAAAATTTTTGGAAAATTTTGGAAAAATTTCGGAAATTTTTGGAAAATTTGGCAAAATTTTTGGAAATTTTTTGTAAAAATTTCGGAAATTTTTGGAAATTTTGGAAAAATTTCGGAAAATTTGGAAATTTTGGAAAAATTTCTTAAAATATCTGCAAAATTTTTGAAAATTTTTGGAAATTTTCTGAAAATTGTCGGAAATTTTCTGAAAATTTTCGGAAAAATTGGGAAAATTTTTGGAAAAATTGGCGAAAATCTAGGGAAATTTCTGAAAAATCTAGGGGAATTTTTGGAAAATCTGGGGAAATTTCTGAAAAATCTAGGGAAATTTTTGGAAAATCTGGGGAAATTTGTTAAATTTTTGGAAAATTTGTTGAAATTTTTGGAGAATTTCCCCAGATTTTCCAAAAAATTCCCTAGATTTTCCAAAAAATTCCCTAGATTTTTCAGAAATTTCCCCAGATTTCCCAAAAATTTCCCGATTTTCCAAATTTTTTGGAAATTTTCTGAAATTTTTGGAAAATTTGGCAAAATTTTTGGAAAAATTTTGGAAAAATTTCGGAAAAATTTGGGAAAATTTTTGGAAATTTTTGGAAAATTTTGGAAAATTTTGGAAAAATTTCGGAAATTTTTGGAAAATTTGGCAAAATTTTTGGAAAAATTTTGGAAAAATTTCGGAAAAATTTGGAAAATTTTCTGAAAATTTTTGAAAATTTTCTGAAAATTTTTGAAAATTTTTGGAAAATTTTTGGAAATTTTGGAAAATTTTTGGAAAATTTTTGGAAATTTTCTGAAAATTTTGGAAAAATTTCGGAAAATTTTGGAAAAATTTCGGATAATTTTGGAAAATTTTCTGAAAATTTTTGGATAATTTGGGAAAATTTCGGATATTTTTGGAAATTTTCTGAAAATTTTGGAAAATTTTCCAAAAATTTTGTAAAATTTTCGGAAAATTTGGGAAAATTTTTTAAAATTTCTGAAAATTTTTCGAAAATTTTGGAAAATTTTCGGAAATTCTGGAAAAATTTCTGAAAATTTTGTAAAATTTTTGGAAATTTTCTGAAAATTTTTGGAAAATTTTGAAAATTTTTTGGAAAATTTTTGGAAAAATTGGGGAAAATCTAGGGAAATTTCTGAAAAATCTACGGGAATTTTTGGAAAATCTGGGGAAATTTCTGTAAAATCTAGGGATTTTTTTGGAAAATCTAGGGAAAATTTTTTAATTTTTGGAAAATTTGTTGAAATTTTTGGAAAATTTCCCCAGTATTTTCAACAATGATTTTACGTGCTTTGAGAATTTGCAGTCCGGAATTCATTGATGAGGAATATAAATATATCTATAATATTGGCTCAAACCTTAAATACCCTAGATCTTTCATAGACAAATGCCTAAACATTACTAAGAAAACTTTTTATAGAACTCATCCCAAGCCCACCCATGACCATAAGAATTTCTCAATATTACCATTTCACAAAAATTTCTCACACATTCCTTTACAACTAAAACCTGCGACGTCAATGTGGCATTTAAAAACTCATGCACTGTTAAACAAATGTTAATCAAGAACTCCCCCAACAACACAATTGGTTGCATTTATAAAGTTAATATGTTTTACTTAGGCCAGACAGGTAAAGATCTTGTAACTAGAATTAAACAACATAAATATAGTGTTAGGACAGGCCAGGAATCCAATGCTCTGTTTGTTCATTTGAGGGATAACAAGCATTGCATTGACTGGGATAATGCTTCCTCAATATTACCTTGTAATTCAATTGATAGTATGAACATCATAGAATCTAGTCTCATTAAACATACCGAAGCATTCAACATGAATTTGAGTAATGGCATGTACAAACCGGACAATTTTGTAATTAAGAAGATTTGTAACCAGGTGAGAAGGTTTGGTCACCTTACCCACTGACCTGACCACCGACCGTTGCGGTGCTATTTAAAGATTAGTTGGGTCATTACCTAATACCTGACCATTGTGGACCTGGTCTCACCCTCCTCTGTATATATACACCTTGTTTTGTACTTCTCTTTAGTCTGTACTGTTACGAGTTGGGGATTTAGAATATAGTTATACGTCTACCCAGGTCCCAACAGGTAACAACAAAAAAAACAAAACAAAGACAATCGGACTATAAAAGGGTAGACAAAGGATGCGAGTTTTCGTTGTGTATAATAAAGTACCATAAATCCCTTAACAAAATATTCAGCTTATAAATTACCCTTAACCAAACTTAACCTAAACATTAACAGTATATACATATTAATAAAACATAAAACAATAGTGAAGCAAGGTGGAGGTGGGAGAGGCAATGCAAGATTACAAATACTTAAGTGAGGAGCTGAGATGGCTTACGAGTAAGGCTGAGTATTGTAGAAGACGATAGGTAGTCACTGTGCCGTAGGTTTCCAGGATAGGTGATCCTGTGGTCACTTCCCAGAGCCAAGTGCTCTCTCCTCGAATTGGAGCTCACAAAGAAGACTTGGAGGAAGTGACGCAACAACCAGAATATGGAGAAGGGAAACCCCGGAGTGGTAACTAAGACGAGTGTAAGGGCGGAAACGATCCTCCGGCTAGTTACCGCTGCTAACTCGCTCGTTTGCTGGTGCAGACGACCCTTAGGGTGGTTGGACGGAGGTGAGAACGGCAGCGACTATCTCCGCCACGAGCAGATTCAACCCAGCTGCCATACCGTCAGTATCTAGCTACCCTGCTGTCCGTCAAATTCTGGCTGTGATCTCATCATAGGTCCTGGACTCGTGGGCTGTGTTCCCAGACCTTCATTTATCAACTGTCAACTCTCTGGTCATCTACCACTACCGCATACCACGACCATCAGTTCATCACATTCCGTCGGTGCCCCCGGTGTTCTCCTGCCTTTTCAAGACGTCGCTGAGTGTGGAGTCGAAGTGGACGTTTCGTTACCCTGAGTGTGCATCATCGTGTTCCAGAACCTTCCCCCAGGGCCACTGCCATAGGAAATATTTGTTCATGGTTTGATTCTATTAATTGCTGACTCCCCTGTATTGTTCGATTCTATCAATTGTTGACTCCATTTAATTGTTTGAATCCATTAATTGCTGACTCCATTTTAGTGTTTGATTCCTTTAATTGTTGCTTCCATTAATTGTTTGACTCCCGTAATTATTTGATATTTGTTGAGTGGTGTCAGAGTTTTGTGTTATATTTTTATAGTAAAGAGATGCCAATCTCAAACGGTTGTTTGTTATTCCTCAGAAAACCATGGTCCTTGACTTTCCTTTATTAAGATCCTGATTAGCCTGGTAAGGGATTTCTATCCCTAAGTCCCAGGCCTTTACAATGAGTCATACTCGTGTCTCGTCCCTAGATGGCGTTGCTCGTGGTGCTGGGTAGGTAGATCATGACAATTGGTGGAGGGGTTCGTAACACACCCCCCCTCCAAAGACCTCCGTAGCGCGGGCGCGAAGGAGGTGATCACCTGGTGCGTCTGGAGAGTAGCTGCTGCATTTCCACTGGAGCTCGGGATAAGGAGTCTGCAATCAGGTTGTCCACCCCCTTTATGTGCCGGACTTGTAGATTATAGGGCTGGGTGAGGAGAGCCCAGCGGAGGATTCGCTGGTTGGAGGTCTTGTTGGTTTGGATGAACGTGAGTGGGTTATGGTCGGTGAAGACTAGGGTTGTTTGTGGGCAAGACTGGAGGTAACATTCAAATTTCTTTATTGCCAACACCAGAGCCAGGGCCTCCTCTATGGTCAAGTAGTTGGTCTGATGTTTTTTCAACTTGGCGGAATAATATGCCACAGGGTGAAGGACATCAGTGGTTGGGTCGGGTTGTAGGAGCACAGCCCCCACTCCGACACCGCTAGCGTCGATTTGCAGATGGAAGGGCAAGGTGTAGTCAGGGGGGTGGACTACAGGCTTGGAGGCAAGGAAGGCTTTGAGGCGGTGGAAAGACTGGTCGCACCTCTGGTTCCAGATGTAAGGGACCGCAGAACTGGTAAGGTCTGTGAGGGGTCCGGCGACGCTGGAGAAGTTACTGCAGAACCGACGGTAGTAGCCGCACATCCCCAGGAAGCGCATGAGTTCCTTCCTCGTCCTTGGAGTGGGGAAGGACAAGATGGCTCTAACGTTTGCGTCCTTGGGTCTCACCATACCATGCCCAACGATATGTCCCAGGTAAGTCACTGAGGCCCGGCCAAAAGCAGATTTAGCCAGGTTTATGGTGAATCCAGTCTCTTGCAGTCGTGCAAACAGTATCTCCAAACGCACCAGATGTTCGTCCCAGCTGTCCGACACCACCACCAGGTCATCCAGGTAGGCGAACGTCCCACCTAGGTCCTGAATTAGGAAGTTTATGGCCCTCTGGAATGTGGCCGGAGCATTAGAAAAGCCAAACGCCATAACCAAATATTGAAAAAGACCAAATGGAGTTATAAATGCCGAGATTATTTTTGCCCTATCCGTGAGTCCCACTTGATAATATCCTTTCAATAGGTCCACGGTACTGATAAATTTGGCACAGCCTATGCTGTCTATTATATCTTCAATCAAAGGTAAAGGGTAGGAGTCTGAGACAGTGACCTGGTTCACTTTACGATAATCGGTACAGATACGAAAAGTGCCATCGGGTTTTGGAATGAGAAGGCAAGGTGAAGCCCAGGGGGGGGGGGTACTAGGCTCAGCTAAGTTATGTTTTAACAAAAAATCTACCTCCTTTTTCATAATCTCTTTTTTTTGTGGATTTAGTCGATATGCTGATTGCCTAATGGGTTGTACATCATCTGAGATTAGCTTAATATCATGTTTAAGTATATTGCAAAACCCTGGGAGGTCTGACGTGACTTTAGGAAATGTTGATAATAACTTAGTGAGATCTTTTGCTTGAGATGGCTTCAGAACAGAAAAATACTCATCCAAGTTGTTGAGTATGTGACTGTTAGCAGGATTCTCTTTAGGTAGAGGGAAGTCTAAATTCTCCAAGAGGTCCATGTCATCTGTCTCCGGCTCTGGCCCTGACAAAATCGTATGCAATACAGGTAGGCTTATAGCCTCTGGGATGTCTTCCTCTGACTGCCTGGAATGGTAAAGTTTCATGAGATTAATGTGAACAAGTTGTGAATCTTTCCTGCGATCAGGAGTATGGACTATATAGTTGAGAGGAGATAGTTTATTAGCATGGATTTGAAAGTTGTCATGGAACCGTTCCAAGCAACCTTGGGACGGTGGGTGGTAAGCCGAAGATGTACAATGGTCCTCACTGAGGTCTTTCATCACCTGTTTGAACAAAGATGGATCAGATTGTTGGGCTTTAATGCGCTCGTCCTTAATAATGGTCTTATTGTACAGATCTTCTGTGGGTAGGAAGATATTGGAGGTGGTTTTAGATGAAGAGGGCCCATTTCCCACACTCTGTGACCGGGTGACAGCACAAGATGGGAAAAGATGAGGAATAGTTTCTTTAAGGTCAGTGGTGGAGTTGACAGGTAAGGGAGAGTCGACTGTCTTTATGTTAGGAACCACTAGATCTCCTACCAAGTCATTACCCAATAATAAATGAATGCCGCACACAGGCATTGGGTCTTTCCTAATGGCTATTTGCACTTCCCCAGTAATCAAGGGACATTGGAGGTGCACTTTAGCTAAAGGATAGGAAGAATGGGATGAGAGATCTGAAATTAGAACACTCTCATTAGTAAATGCGGTAGATATATCGGGAATGACGTTAAACAGGAGGATAGATTGTGCTGCGCCCGTATCACGTAGTATACGAATAGGGAAAGAACGAGACCCCCTCCATGATTTAAATTTTTCTCTCATAGGTGAATGAAGAGAAGAGATCCTGATGGGGCCTTTCCACATTGGTGTTTGCTATTGGTTTGGATTTGGGATTCAGGGAACTACTTTTTAGCAATTCGACACTTTGGGTGTTTACAAGTCTGGATTGTATGGCCTGGGTTTTTACAGTAAGAACAAGTAAGCTTGGTTGCATCGGGGGGAGTAGGTGTGGGACCTTTCGACCTACCACTCACGCCCCCAAGGTTATCATCAGAGGAGGACCTAACATGTCGGGAAGTACCACGTTCTCTACTGCCCAGTGACTCCACCAGCAAGGCATACGCATCAGCCAGCTCAGCAGCACGCCCTAAATTAACCTCTCCACGCTCCTCCACATGCTTCAAGATGTTAAATGGTATCTTGCTTTTCCACTCCTCCAGGACTACCAAATTTAACAAATCCTGAAATGTGGAAGTCTCTGTAGCCTTTAACCACTTCTTAAAAAACCTAAGCTTTTCTTGAGCAAACTCAACAAAGGTGTGTGAAAATGGTTTGGTTAGTTTACGAAACTTCTGCCGGTATCCATCTGGCGTGAGAGCATAAGAGGTGAGGATATTCTTTTTTACGTTATCATAGTCATCAGTCTGGTCTAAACGGTTATAAACTCTACGAGCCTTACCATATAATTTAGGAACTAACACTGACACCCACTGGTCCTTGGGCCACTCATTCTTCCCGGCTATTTTCTCAAAAGTCCTAAATGACCCGTCCATATTGGATTCATCAAACCCGGGAACAAGGGAAGAAACAGTAGCAGGGTTAAAAGCAGCTAGTTTCTCTTTTAATGCCACTTCTTTTGATTTAAACTCCGATGTTAAGGCGACTTCTATCTCTCTCACCTGTAGTTCTTTCAGTCTAACCTCCTGCTCCAACTTGGCCTGTTCCATCCTTTCCTCATGCTCCAACTTGGCCTGTTCCAACCTTCCCTCATGCTCCAACTTTTGCTCCAACTTGGCCTGCTCCAACTTGGCCTGTTCCAACTTTTCTTCATGCTCCAACTTGGCCTGTTCCAACTCGAGTTCTTTCATTTTGATTTGGAACTCGAACCTAGCTCGTTCTAGTTCTAAGGCGTCTATTCGTTGTGTTTCTTCTTGAGGGCTAGCCAGACCTGAGGCAACTTCTGAGTGAGGAGGGGTGGTGGATAGTGGTTGAAGTTTCTTGGACATGGGCGTTAATCTGTCAACAGCGGATTCTTTTAAAACTTCTTGTTGAACCAACACTTCAATCACATGATTTTTTAACATTTCCTTAGTCAGTTGTTGTGAAAATGGGATATTGTAATAGTTGGCTATTTCTTTCCATTCTTTCTTCAGGATATTAACACGTAATTTAGCTACGGAAGGATTTTCAATAAAATCCTGGAGATCAAAACCTGAGGTGGCCATTGTTAAGAAAAATAGGATAAATTAACTAATGGTCAAAAGATAAGATAAGTGGATAACCCTAGAAAATATCACGGCAGTGGATAACCAGAAAGTCCCGGAAAGTAACCAAGTTATGCCTAGGGAAATTACACTTATGATTATTGTTCTTCTGAGAAGATCCTTAGATAAGGATAAGAGACTTGAAAGAGGTAGGGTGTATTACGGCATTAATATAAAGATCCGGATTAACAACCCTGATATACTTGAAAGAGGAAGGGCGTATTACGGCATTTATATAAAGATCCGGATTAACAACCCTGATATACTTGAAAGAGGAAGGGCGTATTACGGCATTTATATAAAGATCCGGATTAACAACCCTGGAGTTTGGTATGATTGACCCTGAATGAGATAATGAGAAGAACAATAATTGAGGCTTTATAATTATGGGGTCCTGGTAGAGCGGGGCGTCCCAAGATATCACTTCACCCTAAACTAGTGACTATGGAACAGCCTACTCTGGAGTGAGGGTACGGCATTAAACAGATCCGGATTCTTCCCTACACTCGATAAGACTTACTACACGACTGCCACGTGTAATAACAGGTAAGCCTTATGACACTTGGAACCTAATATCCTACGTCTGTCACTCTTACTGTACGATAATACCAATATATGCACACACATATGAAGGAAACTTTAAACCACCGTAAAGCAATTGCGAACAGTAGTGACTGGGAGGAATAATTAACACCGAGTAACAAGGGAGGAAGGAATATGGCACTTAAGGTCGGGTCCTGTCACGGTCGCCATTTGTTATGAGTTGGGGATTTAGAATATAGTTATACGTCTACCCAGATCCCAACAGGTAACAACAAAAAAAAAAACAAAGACAATCGGACTATAAAAGGGTAGACAAAGGATGCGAGTTTTCGTTGTGTATAATAAAGTACCATAAATCCCTTAACAAAATATTCAGCTTATAAATTACCCTTAACCAAACTTAACCTAAACATTAACAGTATATACATATTAATAAAACATAAAACAATAGTGAAGCAAGGTGGAGGTGGGAGAGGCAATGCAAGATTACAAATACTTAAGTGAGGAGCTGAGATGGCTGACGAGTAAGGCTGAGTATTGTAGAAGACGATAGGTAGTCACTGTGCCGTAGGTTTCCAGGATAGGTGATCCTGTGGTCACTTCCCAGAGCCAAGTGCTCTCTCCTTGAATTGGAGCTCACAAAGAAGACTTGGAGGAAGTGACGCAACAACCAGAATATGGAGAAGGGAAACCCCGGAGTGGTAACTAAGACGAGTCATACTCGTGTCTCGTCCCTAGATGGCGTTGCTCGTGGTGCTGGGTAGGTAGATCATGACAATTGGTGGAGGGGTTCGTAACAGTACTCACCCCTGAAGATGTGAATTACACGAAAGCGCTTGGGAACTTCGTGTTTTCTTCTTTCCTTGTGGTTATCACCATATACCTAGATCACGCGCACCTACAGTGATTTACTTGTATATATATATATATATATATATATATATATATATATATATATATATATATATTCAACACCTCAACCCGCCAGGATTCGAACCCACAGCACACAAGCCTATGACTGTGACCGGGGAACGCTAACCGCTGGACCACCAGGATTCTAAAAGCAGTCCTAGACTTTGTTATATTTCACACAAAGCCTGTTCAACGAGCTTATGGCGCCGTGAACCTCTAATGGGGACCACCCGTATCACTAAGGTGGTCAGAGTAACGTTTTACCAAATCGGGCTTCAAAACACGAGGATCCATATATATTTCATTAGCCCAATAAAGCACGCGGACTTCTACATACAATCAACACCTCAACCCGCCAGGATTCGAACCCACGGCACACAAGCCTATGACTGTGACCGGGGAACGCTAACCGCTGGACCACCTAAGTGATACGGGTGGTCCCCATTAGAGGTTCACGGCGCCATAAACTCGTTGAACAGGCTTTGTGTGAAATATAACAAAGTCTAGGACTGCTTTTAGTATCCTGGTGGTCCAGCGGTTATCGTTCCCCGGTCACAGTCATAGGCTTGTGTGCCGTGGGTTCGAATCCTGGCGGGTTGAGGTGTTGATTGTATGTAGAAGTCCGCGTGCTTTATTGGGCTAATGAAATACAGTGACCCCTCCGTTAACGAACTCTATCAGTTCCAGAAGGTCGTTCGTTAACCGAAACCATTGTTTCAATGGGTTTTTGGGTAATTGGTTACAGCTCACCGAAAATTTCCTAAATTCAACAAAAATGGTAGAAAAGTTCACTTACTCTGAGGTGTGTATGTAGAAGGCTCGTGGATGATGATGATGGGATTTAGAATAGAGATGGAGGAGAAGGAAAAAGAGAAGGCATTGGGGTGGAAGAGAAGTCACCCCATGGCGCTATTTCACCCATAAAATTTTAGCTCTCTTGGTGTAATTCAAGATTATTTTCTTTAAATCAACACTGCACTGCACTATATATTGTCAATATGTAAAATATATTTCAAAATGACCAATAATTTGCTTGGAAACACAGAAAAAAGCATTTAGTTGAAGAGTCTCAAGCAAGATGTTACCTCCAGTGAAAACAGAGAGACTAACTCCTGTTTGCTGTGTTAAGAGGCTGGATGCCACGCATTAAACTAGTCACTTTACCTTCAATTATGTTCAATAATTGTTAAAATGACTAAAAAATTAAATATTTAACTTTTAAAATTATTGAATAGTATAAACTTCTTGATATTTACTAAAATAGTAAGGAATTTAAGCCCTAGAACCGATTAATGTATTGGCGGACTGATACTAAAGCTGGTTGCCCGGCCAGTGCAAGCGAAAACATGTTGAGGTCGGTTCGTAAGAACTTCATTAAACGAATTTTTTTTCGTTAACCGAATTGAAGATCCTTATGGAACGCAGTTCGTTAATCGAAATTACGTAAACCGAGGTGTATGTGTGTGTGTGTGTGTGTGTGTGTGTGTGCGTGCGTGCGTGTGTGTGTGTGCGTGCGTGTGTGTGTGTGTGTGTGTGTGGTAATAATAATAATAATAATAATAATTAACGGTTTATTGAAAGAGCTTGGCAACCAGAAGGCTGAAAATATACAGTTACATAGTTGGGGAATGGGTTACGAATTACAAATAATATACAAGTAACATTAGTGACACAAATAAGACATATAATAACTAGATGGGGAAAAGCTCAAACTACAGTTCATTTCAACATAGTGACAGTGTAAGGAGCAGTGTTTACTGGGAGTGAATACACTGATTTATTACAAGTTATTGATAATTTTTACAATGGTTGGGACTGGGCTGTTCTTATCGCGATCAGTTCGTGCACGTATGGGCTGGATGCGGTTGTGGTGTCGAACAGCAATTCTCGGACAAGGGATCTCAGGTGGTAGTAGGAGCCGGTGTCGGGGATGGTGTAGAAGCTTCTTACCAAATTTGCAGATGAGGTCGTGGTGATGGTCAGTGAGAGTCGAAAGGGTCAGTGTGTTGAGCGCTTCTTGATATGTGGAGTAGGAAGGGGAGAGAATAATCTTGCATGCCCTCTTTTGCACTTTTTCTAGGTGTTTACGTTGTGTGGCATTTAGGGAGGAAGACCAGGTGGGGGAGGCATAGGTGAGCTTGGGAAGTATGAATGTTGTGAAAACACTGAGGAGCTCGTGTGCAGGAACTCCGAGGGACTTGAGTCGGCGGAGGAGGTGGAGACGGAAACTGGAGGATTTGATAACTTCACTGACGTGTGATTTCCAATTTAGTTTGTTGTCTATGGTGACGCCGAGGAGCTTCGTGGAATCTACAACCTGGAGTGTGTTCAGACCTAGAGTAATGGAAGGAGGTGGGACAATGTGGGAGGAGAGGTTGATGTGCATAACCATGGTCTTGGTATGATTGATGGTGACATGGTTGTTGGTGGCCCAGTTTTGGAGACTGTTCAATAAATCCTGAAGGGCGGTATAGTTGGGAGCAGAATTGTTGACGCTGATCCCAATGGTGGAGTCGTCGACATATTTCCAGCAAGCAGGGGTTTCTCTTAGGGCATCATTGATGAGCATAAGGAAGCAGAGTGGTCCCATCTTGGTGCCTTGGGGGACGCCACAGGTGAGTGACTGAAAGGTGGAGACAGCCCCTCGGAACCGTAGAGCTTGGCGTCGGTCACTGAGGAAGTCTGTAAGCCATGGTAAGAGACTTCTCCGAAGCCCGAGGTCAATAGCTTTGTTGATGATAATATTGTGGTCGACTAGGTCGAACGCTTTAGTGAAATCAATGAAGGCGACAGCTACAGACGTTTTTCGTTTCTCGAGATGGCGGTATATGTAATCGAGAAAGCTGACAAGACAGTGAGTGGTGGAGGAAGTTTTCATCTTGCCAAATTGCTGAGGGTCTACGACTCCTGCAATATCAGCATAAGCCCAGTTAAACACAAAACTTTCACAGATTAGGCTGGGTATTGGGGTGATTGCAATAGGTCGTAGCTGATTTAAGGATTGTGGGCTGGTTGACTTGGGCACTGGTGATACATAAGAGGTCTTCCAGTCAGCTGGGCATCTGGCTTGACTGAGAGAAGCATTGATGATGGAGCAGAGGGGTTTAGCAAGCTCCGGGGAGAACTCCTTGAAGAGTTTCATTGGTAAGTCAATGGGGGTGGTAGAGCGTTTTAATTTTGGTTTGTCCAGGCGTTTTGCTACGTCAAATTCTTCTACTAAGTTAGTGGGAAGGGGGGCTGGTAGGTAAGCAGGGAGAGTGGTTGTGTCAAGCCGTGGGAGCGTCTGGCATATAGTAGCGAAATGGTTATTTGTTTGCTCAGCTGCGTCAACACTAGTGAGATGGCTAAGGAAGGGGAGGGGGTATGTCTTATTGTTTAGTTCCACAGAGTTCTTTAAGCTTACCATACCATTGACTGATGTTGGTCTGCTTCAGGTGTTGTAATTTGGTTGGGTAGTGGGACTTCTTTGCAGTGCGTATTTCGCGGATGACTCGGTTGCGAAGTGACCTCTGTGTGTGTGTGTGTGTGTGTGTGTGTAGTAATAATAATAATAATAATAATAATAATAATAATAATTAACGGTTTATTGAAAGAGCTTGGCAGCCAGAAGGCTGAAAATATACAGTTACATAGTTGGGGAATGGGTTACGAATTACAAATAATATACAAGTAACATAAGTGACACAAATAAGACATATAATAACTAGATGGGGAAAAGCTCAAACTACAGTTCATTTCAACATAGTGACAGTGTAAGGAGCAGTGTTTACTGGGAGTGAATACACTGATTTATTACAAGTTATTGATAATTTTTACAATGGTTGGGACTGGGCTGTTCTTATAGCGATCAGTTCGTGCACGTATGGGCTGGATGCGGTTGTGGTGTCGAACAGCAATTCTCGGACAAAGGATCTCAGGTGGTAGTAGGAGCCGGTGTCGGGGATGGTGTAGAAGCTTCTTACCAAATTTGCAGATGAGGTCGTGGTGATGGTCAGTGAGAGTCGAAAGGGTCAGTGTGTTGAGCGCTTCTTGATATGTGGAGTAGGAAGGGGAGAGAATAATCTTGCATGCCCTCTTTTGCACTTTTTCTAGGTGTTTACGTTGTGTGGCATTTAGGGAGGAAGACCAGGTGGGGGGAGGCATAGGTGAGCTTGGGAAGTATGAATGTTGTGTAAACACTGAGGAGCTCGTGTGCAGGAACTCCGAGGGACTTGAGTCGGCGGAGGAGGTGGAGACGGAAACTGGAGGATTTGACAACTTCACTGACGTGTGATTTCCAATTTAGTTTGTTGTCTATGGTGACGCCGAGGAGCTTCGTGGAATCTACAACCTGGAGTGTGTTCGGACCTAGAGTAATGGAAGGAGGTGGGACAATGTCGGAGGAGAGGTTGATGTGCATAACCATGGTCTTGGTATGGTTGATGGTGACATGGTTGTTGGTGGCCCAGTTTTGGAAACTGTTCAATAAATCCTGAAGGGCGGTATAGTTGGGAGCAAAATTGTTGACGCTGATCCCAATGGTGGAGTTGTCGACATATTTCCAGCAAGCAGGGGTTTCTCTTAGGGCATCATTGATGAGCATAAGGAAGCAGAGTGGTCCCATCTTGGTGCCTTGGGGGACGCCACAGGTGAGTGACTGAAAGGTGGAGACAGCCCCTCGGAACCGTACAGCTTGGCGTCGGTCACTGAGGAAGTCTGTAAGCCATGGTAAGAGACTTCTCCGAAGCCCGAGGTCAATAGCTTTGTTGATGATTATATTGTGGTCGACTAGGTCGAACGCTTTAGTGAAATCAATGAAGGCGACAGCTACAGACGTTTTTCGTTTCTCGAGATGGCGGTATATGTAATCGAGAAAGCTGACAAGACAGTGAGTGGTGGAGGAAGTTTTCATCTTGCCAAATTGCTGAGGGTCTACGACTCCTGCAATATCAGCATAAGCCCAGTTGAACACAAAACTTTCACAGATTAGGCTGGGTATTGGGGTGATTGCAATAGGTCGTAGCTGATTTAAGGATTGTGGGCTGGTTGACTTGGGCACTGGTGATACATAAGAGGTCTTCCAGTCAGCTGGGCATCTGGCTTGACTGAGAGAAGCATTGATGATGGAGCAGAGGGGTTTAGCAAGCTCCGGGGAGAACTCCTTGAAGAGTTTCATTGGTAAGTCAATGGGGGTGGTAGAGCGTATTAATTTTGGTTTGTCCAGGCGTTTTTCTACGTCAAATTCTTCTACTAAGTCAGTGGGAAGGGGGGCTGGTAGGTAAGCAGGGAGAGTGGTTGTGTCAAGCCGTGGGAGCGTCTGGCATATAGTAGCGAAATGGTTATTTGTTTGCTCAGCTGCGTCAACACTAGTGAGATGGCTAAGGAAGGGGAGGGGGTGTGTCTTATTGTTTAGTCCACAGAGTTCTTTAAGCTTACCATACCATTGACTGATGTTGGTCTGCTTCAGGTGTTGTAATTTGGTTGGATAGTGGGACTTCTTTGCAGTGCGTATTTCGCGGATGACTCGGTTGCGAAGTGAGTGAGTGTGTGTGTGTGTGTGTGCGTTACCCCGCTTTATGCGATTTCTCATATACGCGGTGCCTCGCCAGAACCGAACTTTCACTTTCCACGGTTCATCTATCCATATACGCACAGAGTGTCCGGCTTGACGCTATTTTTAGATTCGCCCCACCCGCCTGCTCCCGCCTCCACCTGGGCAAGCCGCTCGGTAAGGTTGCGCAGTGCATGTCTCTGTTGCATTATCACTGAAGTCATATGACGTATCGGATTGTGATTGGCCATGCATCCCTACCCCCCTCTGCTACTAGCTGTAATTGGTTTAAAGTAACATGATGTGTCCACCCGGGGAGGGAGGGAGGGAGGAAAGACGACGCTTGACCTAGCCGCTGCCCGCAACCCGCCAGAGCCAGTGAAGGTGACTTTGAGGGATTTGTCAGGGAAGCCCTGACAACTGTAACTGATAGTGATGGTGATGCACCTAGTAATGGTGATTCACCTGAGGGCCAGTAATCTGCCCTCTGCCTCGGAACCAGCCTCCATCCCCGTATGCCGACCCATCTCTTCTACTAACGTAAGTGTTACACCTAACTTTTAGTTTTCCTAACCTAACCTTTATTTTTCCTAACTTAACCTTTATTTTTCCTAACCTAACCTCTTCTATATTACTTGTTTGTGCATACCATCATAAAGTTAAGATAAAATTTTTACGACAACATAGTTATGTGTCGTCAAAAAGTGGAGTTTGGGGGTTGGGCCAGTCTCTATTGGAATTAATCCCAAATGTTCTGTTGTTCCATTTACGCGGATTTCACTTTCCGTGGTACCCTGTGGGTTCAATTGACCTCGTAAATCGGGGTACTAATATATATATATATATATATATATATATATATATATATATATATATATATATATATATATATATATATATATATATACACACAGTGAACCCTCACTTTACGCGGTCAATTGAACCCACGGAGGCCCGCGTAAAGCGAGAAACGCGTAAAGTGAACAACATAACATATGGGATTAAATGAAATAGGGACCGGCTGACCCCCAAACTCCACTTTTTCCGACACAATAACTATGTTCTAGTAAAAATAACATCTTAATTTTATGATGGTACAGGCACACAATTAATACTTAAGAGAAATAGAGAAATACAGTCGCCAAGTTAATGTCCATTCAAATAATGGACTCAACTCCCTCCCCCTCTTCTCACACTCCTGGCTCTTCCCTCTCTGAGAAATGTTTGGGGGAAAACCACTAGATTTTAAGGTATAGTAATAAATAATACCTCAAACTAAAGTTAGGATAATATAATTGACATTGCTGGATTCCTTGTAAGACCAGGAATATTTTGAATATAAATGTCATATATTTTGCACAAACGATAACATATTTACTCAGAGTAAACAAAATACTTAAAGTAGATCTAAAATTTGTATGTCTAATGCGAAATCTTTGATGTTTATATTCAAAATGAACATCAAATTGTAAGAATCCCAGCAATGTAAATTATATTCTGGCCCGGTAATTTGTATGAATTTTATGAGCTAAAACAAATATCTTCAATAAATAAACAAAATATACTTACTGAAATACTATCTGTCAATCAAAATACCCCACCTCCCCACTCTTCCCACCTGCTCCCTGGGTCCTTCCCTCCCTACCAGAGAAATGATTGGGTTATAACAGTATATTTACAATTTTAGTAATAAATAATACCTCAGACTAAAGTTACGATAATACAATTGACATTGCTGGATTCCTTGCAGGACCAGGAATATTTTGAATATACACTTCATATATTTTGCACAAAAGATAACATATTTGCTCTGAGTAAACAAAATACTTGCATTAGATCTAAAATTTGTATGTCTAATGCAAAATCTATGATGCTTATATTCAAAATGATCATAAAATTGTAAGAATTCCAGCAATGTAAATTATATTCTGGCCGGATAATTTGTATGAATTTTATGAACTAAATAAAAAAAATTATACTTCACCCGTGTATGTGAGTAGATGCACCGCGTAAAGTGGGAATTCCGGTTCTGGCAGGGTACCGCGTAAATGTAGAAACGTGTAAAGTTAAACCGCATAAAGCGAGGGTTCACTGTGTGTATACCGGTATATATACCGTATATCACGGCCTATAAGGCGGCGGGGTGCATAAGACGCCCCCCCCAAATTTCCATTTAAAAAGTAGCTTTTGAGCTCTATTTGCTGTATAAGACCAGTACCCCAAATGTGACACTTACCCACTGACTCAGTAGTCCTTTACCAACCATCCTTGGTTTTTTAAAATAAGGCCAATTCACTTCAAGTAATGTCATCAAATTATACCCGCTGGTGTAGCGTAAACACTAGTGACGTCACTGAAGCGTCTGCTATTTACCGGTAACTGGAACTAATGTCGGTATCGAGGAAAATTTTTCCATTTACTTGAAATGGATTTACCGATTTATTTGTTTATTTATTTATAATATACTGTAACATATTAAACACACTGCAAGTATTTTCTTTCATTTCTACGCTTGCTTCACACGAGACGATCGGTGGTGGGAGTGTTCCCTCGTCTCGGTGGTGTGGCTGTGTTCCGACTATTTATACAACAGGTGGTTCAACAGCAACCACTGTATTCTAATTGTGGTGTTTCATTAGGATTTGAGTGAAAAAGGTTACCGGTATGTACTTACTACATACATTTATTACACAAATATATATATATATATATATATATATATAATATATATATATATATATATATATATATATATATATATATATATATATATATATATATATATATATATATATACAGTATATACTATGTACAAAAAATGAATGTTCAATGAATTATTTATGGTGCATGAGGGTACTGGCCACTTCAGACGGGCTATAAATAGCCTTGTTATCTCCCCTCCATCTCACCCCGAGCCAGAAGGAAGCGTCTTGGTAAATAACATGTTTGCTTATTTTCCATTTACTTAAAATAAATTTACCGAATTATTTGTTTATTTATTTATTTGTAATATACTGTAATATATTAAACACACTGTAATTATTTTCTTTAATTTTTGTATTTATTTATAGTTAGTTACTTAAAATAAGGTCAATTCACTTCAAGTAATGGCATCAAATGTTACCAGCTGGTGTAGTGTAAACACTAGTGACGTCACTTAAGCGTCTGTAATTAACCGTCGATAGTTTCAAGAATTAATGCACTCATTTACTGAATATTCTTTGTAAAAAAATAAAATTTAAATCAATTATTTATAGGAGATAAATATTATTATCAGTAAATATACCGATACCCGGTATGCATTACTGACCACCTCCACGGCTAAAAATAGCCCAATCTCGCGGTCACTTTCCCTTTTTTCTTGTCTCCTCACTGGCAAATGGGGGGGGGGGGGGGGCGTGTGATGATAGCTGTGTTTATTACAGGGGTATAAATCCCTTTTACGGTATGTTAGACAGGTTTATAATACATTTTTATTATTTTAATATACCGGTAATCTTAATTTGAATCCAGCTTGCCAAACGTAAGTTTCAGTATAAAATAATTAGTGGTAAGACCTTGTGAGTGGCTTACGATGTTTTTATCACCACTCTTGACACACTAAACCACAATATTTAAGAGGTAAGAATTTTAAACTTGGGGGTTTAGACGACCCCCTAACTTTGGGCAGATTTTTTTAATGTTCAAATTTCGTCTTATAGGCCGTGATATACGGTATGCGGTTTAGGAAATGGAAATTATTTTGACAGCTCCTGCACCTCAAAAATTGGCACTGCATATTATGCGATGATGAATATACATACTAATTTACTAAGTGCTGATGACAGATGTTGTCATAAGCATGAGTTAAGCCAATCAGCTGTTTGCCTTTTGTAAACAAGTTGATTCATGGTGTTGAGTGTGGGATTCTCTTTTTCGGGAAAGTTGATTCTTTTATGATTATATTTTATCAACCTGGCATCGAATGAACCTAAATGATATGAGAATTATGGTGGAATTGCATAAATATGATTAAAGGGTTCTTGGGGGAGGAAGGCACCCACTAGTGCTACCTTCCCCCTCCACCTGCTGCTCCGAGATCACTCATCTCCCACATACAATGTATCCCTACAATTATTTTTTCTAATTTATATCTTGATAGTAATACTGTTCAGTATACGGTTTCCTCTTTATTCATAAGACAAATTCTGTGGTTAATTACATATGACACTACAGTTGTTGCCAACCAGACCTAAAGTCTGATTTTCAACCCAGCGACTTCTTTAGCATTTATTGGACAGGGGTCTGTCCCAATTAGTCTGATTTATCGAACGTCTACTATATTTTGAAGTCCAATTAAAATACATATTGTACTTTTTATATTATTTAATATTTTATATAATCAATGATGAAATATACGCCATAAGAAAATATCATAATGAATACATAAAAACAAATATGATCGCAGCAACACACAGAGCCCCCTCCTCCTTAACAAAGGGAGGGATGAGTAGTCAGGAAAGAGAATACCTGCTGATTCAGCTTATCCTTTTGATTTGAAGTCAAATTGCAAATTATATATCATATTTTTTCTGTTATATTATTTATGAAGAAACACATCTTAAGAGGCTGATCATGTTTACAAATGAAGTGTCATCTCATACTTATTAGTTCTCAGTAGGCCTATATCAAATCTGATAAGACCACTGTACAGTATCCCCATTAAAGATAATACATAATATATTTTAACAATAGAAAAGGTAATATATTTCATATAAATTAATTATGGTACTTTTTAATGAACTGTCCTAATATATACAGGTGCTCTTCTACTTACGAACGAGTTACGTTCCTGAGACTTGTTTGTAAGTCCAACTTTACTCTTGTAGATACCAAACATATTGTAAAAAATGAAAAGATTTTGGATATTTAGTACAGCCTTAAAACCTGACTCACTCTTCTCCTCTTAGGTAATGTTTGTTCTATCTGGAATTTTCTTCAAAATAATCCAGTCTCATCCACATAAACACCTGTTCTGGCAGGTAACACCCCCTCAATGATGATGTTTGTATCTCTGAAAGTTTGTAAGTTGAATGTTCTTAAGTAGAGGATCACCTGTATAAAGGTAAAATGTAAAAGGAAACACACATGACATTTATTGTACATTAAAATACAAATTTAAGTCACTGGGGAGTGGGGGCTAATTAGTTCACGGTGGCCTCCCCCCCATGGTAAAAGCTTGGAGAATTGGCAAACCTGGACCCCGTTTCCCCAAAAATTGCCTGGACTTTCAAAGGTTTACTGTATTAGAAGAGTAAATACAGCAAAGAAATCATCGTTTTATTAATAAATTACTTAATTTACATATAATTCATGTAAATATTCCAGCATTTTCATAGAATCTTAAATGTTTATTACAGTACTGTATGGATCATAAAACATTACTTTTTTTTATGATATACAAGTACCTGTACCTCCAAACCTTCTATTTGAATAATAACAGCATTCACTCAGTCAAGGTTTTCCAATCCTCATCAGAAATCTTGGGATTTACATCCAACTTTTGTTCTTTCATTGGTTCTGGCTCTGTGGTCACAATTCTCCGTTTTGCCAATTTTTTAATGCTCGGCATAATATCTGCCAAATTTTCCCGCACCAATAGGCAATTCAATCTGGATTTCATGTATTCCTGAAAAACAATTACCATTTAAGTAATAAGTACAATAATGACATTGTGGTAAAATTAATCCCTAGGAACATACAATGCAAAAAATAACAATAATTTTAATTTACGTATTTTGTTTCTCCTTTCTTTTGCTATTTTTACGAACATTATTGACCCCAATATCTAATAAGATGACAAATATGGCTAATGCTTTTGGACTGAAATGTTCGACTGTTGGCATAATTTTAAAGAACAAAGAAAAAATTATGGAGTTCATGTACAGTAATACCCCGGTTTACGCGTTTCCATATTTACGCGGTACCCCGCCAGAACGGGAATGCTCAATTTACGCGGTGCATCTACTCATATAAGCGGGAAGCGGCGCGGGCAGGGTGCGCACAAGGTCGCCCAGTCATCAAAACATTACCGAGTTCTTCACCCGCCACCCACCACAGCCGGCCCAAGTCAGTGATAGTGATAGTGAGGATATGGACTTTGAGGGATTTGACAAAGAGGCCCTGCAAGCCTCTGTGGTGGATAGTGATACAATTGATATAAGTGATACAGGTGAGGGCCAATAATCTGCCCTCTGCCTCGGAACCAACCCCCAATCCCAGTGTGCCCAGCCATCTTTTCTACTAATGTAAGTGTTAAAAAACCTAATATTATTGATATTTCTCTTAATTATTAATTGTGTGTGCATACCATCATAAAATTAAGATGTTATTTTTACTACAACGTAGGTATTGTGTCTGAAAAAGTGGAGTTTGGGAGTCGGCCCAGTCTCTATTTCAATTAATCCCATAGGTTCTGTTATTCCATTTACGCGATTCTTGTTTTACACGGTACTCTGCGGGTTCAATTGACCGCGTAAATCGGGGTATTACTGTATGTGCAGCATGCTGTGCCTATGCAATCAACCATCAAAAGTAATAAAAGAGGAAAATTGCGTGATCAAATGAAAACGCTTTGTGTTTGTAACTCACACAATAAATTATGACGTACTGTGCTGTGGGTGTGCTGTACATAAGTTATTTGTCATATTTAACACATTGTTTACAAGCAATAGAGGTGACTTTGGACTTACGAACAAACCTTCAGAACCAATTACGTTAGTAAGTAGGCGACTGCCTGTACATGGAATCTTTGATTCCCTGAACTTTTCAGTATACGGAAAAATAATATATTCTGAAGAAAAAACCCCCCCCATCTCTTCCAGGGATTCACATGAATTTAGAGGAATTGTGTCATGTGTCGAGCACGTGGGTCGCCGAATGCATGGAGAACTTAGGTTGTAGGCTCAGTGCACTCTTGATTGGCTACTACATTCATGTGACTGCATTGGATGCCCGTTGCCCGTGATTTGCTGATGTATCTCACAGACTGCCTCTATTTCTAGCAAGATGATGTGCATACTTACAGTACATTTGGATATTTGATTTTTATAATTTTCAGTGGAAAATCACCCTGATTGATTTCCAGCTCCTTTCATTGGGAAACAGAGAAATTAAATAAAGATTTTTTTTGTAATCAATGAGACGGATATCCATCATCATCATCAACAGTCTCATTGTATTTGTACATCATTATAACTTTAAGAAGGTTAGTTTTATTTATTAATAATCTTACTTTTTTAAACACATTTCATTATTTCTATAAGTTTAACTAATTATTTCTCTTATTTACATGACAATATAATACATAATCAGTAATATGTTTACTATACACAAAGAATTGTCGACCACCCATAATACCTTGAGAGTAATCCAGTCCGAACACGTGATTTGCCTGCTCATGCTGACATTTATTAAGAGCAGGGGAAAACTAGTACATTTTCATCAGCATATTGACTGTCTTCGTTTGATGTTTATTTTTTAAAACTTGAAAACTTGTTTAATAAAACATACAGTACTAAAAATATTGAATGTTTCTCCAAAAAATGAAACGGTAAAAATATAGTTTAATGTTTTTATACTACAGGCACTGAAGATACCCTCCAGTACTGTGGGTATGTTACAAAAATGAACAGTGAGGAACAGAATAAAGTAAACAATTCTTAAGACACTTTGTCTCACTTCAACACCAATTCCATCATTCCAAAACACTTAAAAAACAAAATACATAATTAATAATACTCGGTATGTTTACTATACACAATGCAGTGTCGTCCATCCTCCATCCATATGTTTTAAGAGTCAGAACACATGATATGGCTGCAGTGTCTACATGGTCAGCTGGTGAGCATTCTCAAAAAATTTCTATAAAAATTAGTCATTCATTGACATTTTTATAATTGCGGTAAAATAAATTAGCAAAGTTGTGGTGGTACTTGAATGTACTGGGTAATATGAAAGAGCAGATATACTGCATGTCATGGTTCCATGATATTTGTAGAATTTCATATTTACTGTACAGCCATTTTGAAATTATTTCCCCCGAGAATATACAGTAAAACCCAGATAAATCGGACTAAAAAAAAAAGTGGGGGGGGGGGGGGGAGAGATTAAATAAAATTAAATAAAGAAATTCTGATGAAAAGAACATCACTTACTGATACAGTGAACCCTCGCTTTTCGCGGTTTCACTTTACGCGTTTCTACATTTACGCGGTACCCTGCCAGAACCGAAATTTCCACTTTACGCGGTGCATCTACTCATATACGCGGGTGAAGTATAATTTTTTTATTTAGCTAATAAAATTCATACAAATTATCCGGCCTCAATATAATTTACATTGCTGGAATTCTTACAATTTGATGATCATTTTGAATATAAGCATCATAGATTTTGCATTAGACATACAAATTTTAGATCTAATGCAAGTATTTTGTTTACTCAGAGCAAATATGTTATCTTTTGTGCAAAATATATGACATTTATATTCAAAATATTCCTGGTCTTACAAGGAATCCAGCAATGTCAATTATATTATCCTAACTTTAGTCTGAGGTATTATTTATTACTAAAAAGGTAAATATTCTGGTTTCTCCCACACATTTCTCTGGTAGGGAGGGACCGACCGACCATCTGGCGAGGTTGGAAGAGGGGGGGGAGGCAAGGTGGGATACTTTGATTGACAGATAGTGTCGTGAAGAATATTTTTTTTTTTATTAACTGAAGATATTTGTTTTAGCTCATAAAATTCATACAAATTACCCAGCCAGAAAATAATTTATATTGCTGGAATTCTTACAATTTGATGATCATTTTGAATATAAACATCATAGATTTTGCATTAGACATACAAATTTTAGATCTACTTTAAGTATTTTGTTTACTCTGAGCAAATATGTTATCGTTTGTGCAAAATATATGACATTTATATTCAAAATATTCCTGGTCTTACAAGGAATCCAGCAATGTCAATTATATTATCCTAACTTTAGTTTGAGGTATTATTTATTACTATACCTTAAAATCTAGTGGTTTTCCCCCCAAACATTTCTCAGAGAGGGAAGAGCCAAGAGTGTGAGAAGAGGGGGAGGGGGTCGAGTCCATTATTTGAATGGACATTAACTTGGCGACTGTATTTCTCTATTTCTCTTAAGTATTAATTGTGTGCCTGTACCATCATAAAATTAAGATGTTATTTTTACTAGAACAGGTATTGTGTCGTTAAAAGTGGAGTTTGGGGGTCAGCCCGGTCTCTATTTCATTTAATCCCATATGTTATGTTGTTCACTTAACGCGTTTCTCGCTTTACGCGGGCCTCCGTGGGTTCAATTGACCGCGTAAAGTGAGGGTTCACTGTACTGTACAGTGGTCTAATCAGATTTGTTATAGGCCTACTGAGAACGAAGACACTGTAAGCTGACTTAGACTGATCAGGTGTTGCCACATTCGACAGGTTTATTTATTTATTTATTCAGTATTATATTCTCATATGATTGGCCTCTTATGGTTTATGGCTCATCATGATTAATTTAACATCTTCAGTAATAGAGAAAAATACAATACTGTACTGTACAGTGTGTAATTTGTAATATGACTTTAAAATAAAATGATAAGCTGTATCAGAAGGTTGTTTACTCAGATGCAATTGTGTGAGAGCTTTCAGTAGACCAACTTACAACAGGGGTCACTATAACACACTGTACTGTATAGTTTTTGATATGAAGATACCTTCTTAAAAATTTTATTTACTTCCTTTGATGACTCAGCTTGGCTACTTGTGTTTAGCCAAATGATTAATAAATAAACCAGGGTATACGCAGATGCATAATGCTTTACACTACAATATTACTTAAGTGATGATAAATACACTTCAATAATATTTATTAAGTGATGATAAATACACAACTGTACTGTACTAATTTACTAAGTGTTGAAGACAGACATTGTGGTAAGCCAATCAGCTGATTGCTGTTTGTAAACAAATGACTTAGGGTGTTCAGTGTGGGATTCTTTTTTCAGTTAAGTTGATTCTTTTATGATAATACTGTATTTTATTAACCTGGCACCAAATGATCCTTCATTATAGGAGAATTGTGGTGAAATTGCATAAAGAAGTGTTGAAGGAATCTTGTGGGAGAGAGGGGGATGGGAGCCATTCACTCATGCTACCCCCCCCCCCCTACCACACTGCCTGCCGCTCCCAGATAAACAATCGCCTTCACATACAATATACTCCTACACTTATTTGTTATTTTTATCTTTATAGTACTGTATAGTACAGTATAGTCTGCATTTATGCTGTCAATTGAACCCCTGGAGGTAGGCGTAAAACGAGAAATGCGTAAATGATATAACAGAACATATGGGATTAATTGAAATAGAGACTGGGCCAACCCCAAAACGACACTTTTTTAGACACAACACGTATGTTGGAGTAAAAATAACATCTTAATTTTATGATGGTATGCACAGACAATTAAAATTTAAGAGAAATACAGTTGCCATTTAATGTCCATTCAAATAATGGACTCAACTCCCCTCCCCACTTTTCCCACGCTCGCTGGCTCCTCCCTCTCTGAGAAATGTTTGGGGAAAGCAGTATGCTTACATTTTTAGTAATAAATAACACCTCAGACTAAGGTTAAGATAATATAATTGACATTGCTGGATTCCTTGCAAGACAAGGAATATTTTTAATATAAATGTCATATATTTTGCACAAAAGATAAAATTTTTGCCCTTTCTAATAAATTTCTTAAATTAGATCGAAAATTTGTATGTCTAATGCAAATTTTATGATGTTTATGTTTAAAATAATCACAATCTTATAAGAATTCAAGCAATGTAAATTATATTCTGGCCGGGTAATTTGTATGAATTTTATAAGCTAAAACAATATCTTTAGTAAATAAACAAATTATACTTCACCCAGACACTACCTGCCAATCAAAATACTCCCCCTCCCGCTCCCCCCCTCTTCCCACGCTTGCTGGGTCCCTCCCTCCCTCCCTAACCCCCACCTTCCCTCCTTACCAGAGAAATGTTTTGGGAAAAGCAGTATGCTTACATTTTTAGTAATAAATAATACCTCAGACTAAAGATAGGGTAATATAATTGACATCGCTGGATTCCTTGCAAGATAGGGAATATTTTGAATACAAATGTCATATATTTTGCACAAAAGATAAAATTTTTGCTCTTTCTAATAAATTTCTTAAATAGATCTGAAATTTGTATGTCTAATGCAAATTCTATAGTTTATATTTAAAATAATCACAATCTTATAAGAATTCCAGCAAGGTAAATTGCTAAAATGGGGGGTGCGTCTCATATGCCCTAAAATACAGTCCTGTATTTTTTTTTATTATAATTATTTTTTTTATATAATTATTTGCCATTTTTATCCATTTACTACATTCGCCGAAAGATACGGACAATTGGCTATTACTGTTACTGTTGAGCTGTTATTACTACTAATAACTAATATATATATATATACAGTGGGGTATGCTATAACGAACGGATCCTACTACGAATATTCCTATAACGAACGGTTTTACCTATAAAATTGAGAATGCTATAACGAACGCAACTCCTACAACGAACGCGGATGAATACGGGACTATTTCGCCTGGCGCATAAATATTGATGTACCGCGACCCACAACAGCAGCGTCAGGCGCCATGTTTTTCTCATTGTGTAGCCAGTGTACCACTGTTATTGTTGAAATTTCGTCTTTTAACGTGGAAATTCGCGTTATTTGTATAACTATTTTATTGTACAAGTATACAATTGTAACAATGAATCGTCCAAAGCGAGTGAGAAAGCTAATAACCCTTGAAACTAAGAAAGAAATTATAAAGAAACGTGAGAATGGAAGAAGCATTGCGAAACTTAGTGATGAACATGGCTAAATCGACTATATGTACGATTTTGAAGAATAAAGGGGAGTTAAAAACAGTGCAAGTGGCTAAGGGAATCACTAGACTTAGCAAAGCAAGGTGTAATGTGATTGAAGAGATGGAAAATTTACTCTTAGTGTGGATAAAGGAGAAAGAAATGGCAGGTGGTAACATTAGTGAAGCTATAATTTGTGAGAAGGCTAAACAATTGTTTGAGGACCTTAAAGCCAAGACTCCCAGTGGAAGTGATAGTGCTGTGCCAGTGTTTAGGGGTACCTGCATGCTGAATAACACTAAGGTAAGATAAAGTACCGTATTTTTTACATTTTCCACAGAATTTTTTCAGTGTTAAGTGGTTGTATTTGGGGGCCTGGAACGGATTAATCCTATAACGAACGAATGCTATAACGAACGAGGTTCTGGAACCAATTACGTTCGTTATAGCATACCCCACTGTATATATATACAGTCAACCCTCACTTTACGCGGTTAATGTAACCCACAGGGTACCGCGGAAAGTGAGAAACGTGTAAAGTGAATAACATAACATATGGGATTATATGAAATAGAGACCAGCTGACCCCCAAACTCCACTTTTTCCAACACAATACCTATGTTCTAGTAAAAATAACATCTTAATTTTATGATGGTACATGCACACAATTAATACTTAAGAGAAAAAGAGAAATACAGTCGCCAAGTTAATGTCCATTCAAATAATGGAATCAACTCCCAACCCCCTCTTCTCACACTACACTCGCTGGCTCGTCCCTCTCTGAGAAATTTTGGGGGGAAAACCAGGTATAGTAATAAATAATACCTCAAACTAAAGTTAGGATAATATAATTGACATTGCTGGATTCCTTGTAAGACCAGGAATATTTTGAATACAAATGTCATATATTTTGCACAAAAGATAACATATTTACTCAGAGTAAACATTGTAAGAATTCCAGCAATGTAAATTATATTCTGGCCGGGCAATTTGTATGAATTTTATGAGCTAAAACAAATATCTTCAGTTAATAAAAAAAAAATATTCTTCACAACCCTATCTGTCAATCAAAGTACCCCACCTTGCCTTCCCCCCTCTTCCAACCGCGGTTAGTCCCAACCCTCCCCCCCACCCTCCACCAATCCTCCCTTCAAGAGTTTTTAACATTTAGTATTAAATAATACCTCAGATTAAAGTTAGGATAATATAATTGACATAGCTGGATTCCTTAAAAGCCCAGGAATATTTTGAATACAAATGTCATATATTTTGCACAAAAAATAACATATTTACTCAGAATAAACTTTATATCTAAAATTTGAATGTCTAATGCAAAATCTATGATGTTTATATTCAAAATGATCAACAAATTATAAGGATTCCAGCAATGTAAATTATATTCTGACCGGGTAATTTGTATGAATTTTATGAGCTAAAACAAATATCTTCAGTTAATAAAAAAAAAAATATTCTTTACACGGTAACAGATGGTCGGTCGGTCCCTTCCTCCCCCCCCACGCCCCACCAACCGTCCCACCAGATGTGTGGGAACACCAGAATATTTACCATTTTAGTAATAAATAATACCTCAAACTAAAGTTAGGATAATATATTTGACATTGCTGGATTCCTTGAAAGCCCAGGAATATTTTGAATACAAATGTCATATATTTTGCAAAAAAAATAACATATTTACTCAAAATAAACTTTATATCTAAAATTTGTATGTCTAATGCAAAATCTATGATGTTTATATTCAAAATGATCACCAAATTGTAAGAATTCCAGCAATGTAAATTATATTCTGGCTGGGTAATTTGTATGAATTTTATGAGCTAAAACAGGCAGTCAGGCAGGGTGGCGGGTGGGGGGGAATCTAAAAATAGCTCTCGAGCCGGACACTCACCGCGTATATGTGGAAAAAACCCGCGTTAAGTGAAAGTTCAACTCTGGCAAGGCACCGCGTATAAGGTAAAAGAGCTAAGTGAAACCGCATTAGGCGGGGTAATACTGTATGTATGTGTATATATGTATGTATATATATATATATATATATATATATATATATATATATATATATATATATCTTGATAAAATCGCACGGGAAAATGGAAACACCGGAGTACATTAGCTTTCGTCTTTATTCACGACATCTTCAGAGGCCTCTGAAGATGTCTTGAATAAAGACGAAAGCTAAGGTACTCCGTTGTTTCCATTTTCCCGTGTGATTTTATCAAGATTTATCTTATCCACGTTTTCATTGTGGATTTTCATAAAATATATATATATATATATATATATATATATATATATATATATATATATATATATATATATATATAGTGAGTTCTGCTATAACGCGTGTTTTGACAACACGAATTTGCTCTAACGCGATTTATGAATAGAGGAACGATATTTGTATAACGCGAACGCTTGTTTGCTGTAACGCGATTTTTGCTTACTATTTCTCCAATTTTGTGGTATTAACTGTGAATATGGTAAAGAAAAATATCTCCAAGAAGCGTTCTGGTGATCGCATTCCCGGTGATGATCGTCAAAGAAAGGCTATAACCCTTGAAGAGAAGCTTGATGTTATCAACCTCAAAATCACCCTTCTCCCCCATCAAGTTATATTCATATTTTTTCAAGGTAAAGTGTTACATTTACTGTATGATTTCATTATTAGATATGAATGTAACATTTATTTAGACTGTGCTATCCTTTGTGTTAGGCTAACTACTAAATTTTTTTCGATTTCGAGTAGTAATCTGCACCGAACCCTATTTTCTCCATAAGCCCTGTTATTTCTATTACGCAAATTTTAACAAGATGTTTTACAAGAACACAACTATCGCGTTATAGCAGAACTGACTGTGTGTATATATATATATATATATATTTATATATATATATATATATATATATATATATAGTAGTACCCCACTTAACGCGGTCAATAAAACCCACAGGGTACCATGTTAAGTGAAAACCATGCTAAGTGAACAACAGAGCATATGGGATTAATTCCAATAGAAACTGGCCCCACCCCCAAACTGCACACAATTAATACTTAAGAGAAATAGAGAAATACAGTCTCCAAGTTAATGTCCATTCAAATAATGGCCTCAACTCCCTCCCCCTCTTCTCACACTACACTGCTGGCTCTTCCCTCTCTGAGAAATTTTTGGGGGAAAACCACAAAATTTTAATAAATAATACCTCAAACTAAAGTTAGGATCATACAATTGAAATTGCTGGATTCCTTGTAAGACCAGGAATATTTTGAATAAAATGTCATATATTTTGCACAAAAGATAACATATTTACTCAGAGTAAACATTATATCTAAAATTTGTATGTCTAATGCAAAATCTATGATGTTTATATTCAAAATGATCACCAAATTGTAAGAATTCCAGCAATGTAAATTATATTCTGGCCGGGTAATTTGTATAAATTTTATGAGCTAAAACAAATATCTTCAGTTAATAAAAAAAAAATATTCTTCATGACACTATCTGTCAATCAAAGTACCCCACCTTGCCTCCCCCCCCTCTTCCAACCATGCCAGGTGGTAGGCCAGTCCCAACCCTCCCCCCCACCCCCCACCAATCCTCCCTTCAAGAGATGTTCGGTGAAAAAACTAAATTTTAACATTTTGTATTAAATAATACCTCAGATTAAAGTTAGGATAATATAATTGACATTGCTGGATTCCTTGTAAGACCAGGAATAGTTTGAATATAAATGTCATATATTTTGCACAAAAGATAACATATTTACTCAGAGCAAACATTACATCTAAAATTTGTATGTCTAATGCAAAATCTGTGATGTTTATATTCAAAATGATCATCAAATAATAAGAATTTCAGCAATGTAAATTATATTCTGACCGGGTAATTTGTATGAATTTTATGAGCTAAAACAAATATCTTCAGTTAATAAAAAAGAAAAATATTCTTCACATGGTAACAGATGGTCGGTCGGCCCCTCCATCCCCCCCACCCCCACCAACCGTCCCTACCAGATGTGTGGGAAAACCAGAATATTTACCTTTTTAGTAATAAATAATACCTCAACTAAAGTTAGGATCATATAATAGACATTGCTGGATTCCTTGTAAGACCAGGAATATTTTGAATACAAACGTCATATATTTTGCACAAAAAATAACAGTTACTCAGAGTAAACATTATATCTAAAATTTGTATGTCCAATGCAAAATCTATGATGTTTATATTCAAAATGATCATCATATTGTAAGAATTCCAGCAATGTAAATTATATTCTGGCCCGGGTAATTTGTATGAATTTTATGAGCTAAAACAGGCAGGCAGGCAGTCAGGCAGGGTGGCAGGTGGGGCGAATCTAAAAATAGCTCTCGAGCCGGACACTCTGCGCGTATACGTGGAAAAAACCCGCGTTAAGTGCAAGTTCAGCTCTGGTGAGGCACCGCGTATACGTGAAATCGCGCTAAGCGAAACTGTGTTAAGCGGGGTATTACTGTATGTATATATATATATATACTCGTCTATAACCCCCCTTGTTTATAGGTCGACCCTGATTTTTTACCAAGAAATCGTTAATTTACGATATTCCTCGTTTATAGTTCGACCAACGTTTTTGAGGGTAATGGAACAAAAAACCTTCATTAAAAACGCTCTACGTCCTATAAACTGAGGCTCGCCGTGCATGAAACACGAGTGCCGAAGGCAAATTCTTTACCATTTATTATTACGACACTTTACACTGAAACGCGGGTAGTTTCAACAAAAATATTGTATATTTCCATTCAAGTATTTATTCAAGTCAATTAGGAGGGAATATTATTGTAATACAACAGTTTTTTAACTAAACCATTCGAAAAGTGATTATGGTAACATCTTTTGAACGAAAGAAAGTGCAAGTCATTGTTTTCGTCACGATTTTATCCCACTTTCCACTTTAATACGTACGTCATTTCAACAAAAATATTACATTTCCGTGAATGTATTATATCAAGCACAGTATGAATAGAATATCATTGTAATATAACAGAATTTTAACCGAAAACTATTAAAAAAACGAGTAACATCTCAAGAACATCGGAAGCTTAGGTAAAGTCTTTTGTTTTCGTCATGTATTTTATCCTATTTTACATTGAAATACATCACGTTTCAGCAAAACTACTATTTATTTCCGAGAATATATTCATTCAGGCGCAGTTTATGTAAAATATACATGTGATGTAATAGTTTTTTAACTGAAAACGATTCGAAAAACACGTACCCTCTAACCCTGTTCAAGGAAAGGACTGGGAGAAGCTGTTTGGTGCTGCAGACGATGACAAGGAAAATGATTTTGATGGATTTTAATGAAAATATTCAGAAATATGGTATCGTAGTATTTATTCAAGTCAATTAGGATATTATTGTAATACAATACAACAGTTTTTTAACTAAACCATTCGAAAAGTGATTACGGTAACATCTTTTGAACGAAAGAAAGCGCAAGTCATTGTTTTCGTCACGATTTGATCCCACTTTCTATTGTAATACGGACGTCATTTTAGCAAAAATATTACATTTCCGTGAATGTATTATATCAAGCACAGTATGAATAGAACAATATTTTGAGTCTTACTCTTTCCATTTACAGATTACTGTACAAGCCCATAATAATGGCTCCTAAAGTAGATAAACTTCGTTGTGTGAAGAGAAAGAAGAACACGTTGAAATTGAGTGACAAACTTGAAATAATTAAGAAACTAGTACGTGGTGTGAGCAATACTGTTCTAATGGAAAATACAACATTGGAAAGTCTACAATTTATGATATCAAAAAGGCAAAGAATAAAATTCTAGAATTCACAGCTTTTTCATTAAAACTGCTCGTTTTGATAAATGAAGCATGCTATATTTGCTAATGAATAAACTATCAAAATGTACCTGTTCATCTCTTCTTTATTCCTCCTTAAATTTTAATTTTAAAAGTAAAGCCTGAGAATCCGGAAAATCCGAAAATCTGGACCTACCCAATCCCCAAGCAGTCCGGATTTTTGGACTTTTAATATATATATATATATATATATATGTATATATATATATATATATATATATATATATGCTGATAACCACCAGGAAAGAAGAAAACACGAAGTTCCCAAGCGCTTTCGTGTAATTCACATCTTCAGGGGTGAGTACAGACTAGATAGAGTAATGCAGAACAAGATGAATATATACAGAGGAGGGTGAGACCAGGTCCACAATGGTCAGGTAATGACCCTACTAATCTTTAAATGGCACACAACGGTTGGTGGTTGGGTCAGATGGGACAGTGACCCGCCCTCTCACCTGATCACAAATCTTCTTAATTACAAAGTTGTCCAGCTTGTACATACCGTTACTCAAATTCATGTTGAATGCTTCGGTATGTTTAATAAGACTAGATTCTATGATGTTCCTACTATCAATTGAATTACATGGTAATATTGAGGAGGCATTATCCCAGTCAATGCAATGCTTGTTATCCCTCAAATGAACAAACAGAGCATTGGATTCCTGGCCTGTCCTGACACTGTATTTGTGTTGTTTAATTCTAGTTACAAGATCTTTACCTGTCTGGCCTTAGTAAAACATATTACATTCCTTGCAAGGAACTTTATAAATGCAACCAATTGTGTTGTTGGGGGAGTTCTTGATTAACATTTGTTTAACAGTGCATGAGTTTTTAAATGCCACATTGACGTTCCAAGATTTTAGCTGTGCCGGAATGTGTGAGAAATTTTTGTGAAATGGTAATATTAAGATATTCTTATGGTCATGGGTGGGCTTGGGATCAGTTCTATAAAAAGTTTTCTTAGTAATGTTTAAGCATTTATCTATGAAAGATCTAGGGTATTTAAGGTTTGAGCCAATATTATATATATATTTGTATTCCTCATCGATGAATTCCGGACTGCAAATTCTCAAGGCACGTAAAAACATTGTTGTAAATACTGACTGTTTGACTTTATTATGGTGGGCAGAATAATAATGAATGTATGAACACACATTGGTTGGTTTTCTATAAATACTGAAGTTAAAAGTGTTACCTATTCTGTGTATCAGACAGTCTAGGAATGGCAATTTACAGTCTTGCTCTAATTCCACAGTGAATTTGATCGAGGGGGCTAAGTTGTTAAGTTGTGGTAGGAAAACTTTTAGGTCCTCATTACATGGCCAGAGACATAATACATCATCAACATATCTAAACCAGACTGCTGAGGGTGGTAAAATATTACTTAATAGTTTCTTTTCAAAGAATTCCATATATAGGTTGCTTAATACAGGTGAGAAACTATTAAGTAATATTTTACCACCCTCAGTAGTCTGGTTTAGATATGTTGATGATGTATTATGTCTCTGGCCATGTAATGAGGACCTAAAAGCTTTCCTGCCACAACTTAACAACTTAGCCCCCTCGATCAAATTCACTGTGGAATTAGAGCAAGACTGTAAATTGCCATTCCTAGACTGTCTGATACACAGAATAGGTAACACTTTTAAGTTCAGTATATATAGAAAACCAACTAATGTGTGTTCATACATTCATTATTATTCTGCCCACCATAATAAAGTCAAACAGTCAGTATTTTCAACAATGTTTTTACGTGCCTTGAGAATTTGCAGTCCGGAATTCATCGATGAGGAATACAAATATATATATAATATTGGCTCAAACCTTAAATACCCTAGATCTTTCATAGATAAATGCTTAAACATTACTAAGAAAACTTTTTATAGAACTGATCCCAAGCCCACCCATGACCATAAGAATATCTTAATATTACCATTTCACAAAAATTTCTCACACATTCCGGCACAGCTAAAATCTTGGAACGTCAATGTGGCATTTAAAAACTCATGCACTGTTAAACAAATGTTAATCAAGAACTCCCCCAACAACACAATTGGTTGCATTTATAAAGTTCCTTGCAAGGAATGTAATATGTTTTACTTAGGCCAGACAGGTAAAGATCTTGTAACTAGAATTAAACAACACAAATACAGTGTCAGGACAGGCCAGGAATCCAATGCTCTGTTTGTTCATTTGAGGGATAACAAGCATTGCATTGACTGGGATAATGCCTCCTCAATATTACCATGTAATTCAATTGATAGTAGGAACATCATAGAATCTAGTCTTATTAAACATACCGAAGCATTCAACATGAATTTGAGTAACGGTATGTACAAGCTGGACAACTTTGTAATTAAGAAGATTTGTGATCAGGTGAGAGGGCGGGTCACTGTCCCATCTGACCCAACCACCAACCGTTGTGTGCCATTTAAAGATTAGTAGGGTCATTACCTGACCATTGTGGACCTGGTCTCACCCTCCTCTGTATATATTCATCTTGTTCTGCATTACTCTATCTAGTCTGTACTCACCCCTGAAGATGTGAATTACACGAAAGCGCTTGGGAACTTCGTGTTTTCTTCTTTCCTGGTGGTTATCAGCATATACCTAGATCACGCGCACCTACAGTGATTTACTTGCATATATATATATATATATATATATATATATATATATATATATATATATATATATATATATATATATATATATATATATATATATATATATATATATATATATATATATATATATATACACACACACACACACACACACACATATATATATATATATAAATATATATATATATATATATATATATATATATATATATATATATATATATATATATATATATATATATACAGTCAACCCTCACTTTACGCGGTTAATGTAACCCACAGGGTGCCGCGGAAAGTGAGGAACGCGTAAAGTGAATAACATAACATATGGGATTAATTGAAATAGAGTCCGGGCCGACCCCCAAACTCCACTCTTTGACGACATACAACTATGTTGTAGTAAAAATATTATCTTAACTTTATGATGGTATGCACACACAATTAATAATTAAGAGAAATATCAATAATATTAGGTTTTTTAACACTTACATTGGTAGAAAAGATGGCTGGGCACACGGGGATGGGCGGTTGGTTCCGAGGCAGATTATTGGCCCTCACCGGTATCACTTGTATCAATTGTATCACTATCCACCACAGAGGCTTGCAGGGCCTCTTTGTCAAACCCCCCAAAGTCCATATAAGTCCACATCCTCACTATAATTATCACTATCACTGACTTGGGCTGGCTGTGGTGGGTGGCGGGTGAAGAACTGGTAATGTTTTGATGACTGGGCGACCTTGTGTGCACCATGTTCGCACCGCTTACACAACATGGCGGATGGCGGGAGGTTTGGATCTAAAAACGGCGCAGCTTGCCAGCTGCTCTCCGAGTAATGGGGTACACGCACAGCGGAATGTGAACATGTTAGGTTCCGGCAGGACACTGCTTAAACGTGGAAACGTGGAATGTGGGACCGCGTAAAGTGAGGGTTGACTGTATATATATTGTATACAAAAACTTATGTACTTTGAAACTTAAAATAACTTGTTAGAAATAAAAACACAGGTAGTTTAGGTTCGGAAACATTCACCAATGCCCTGAAAAATTCCGTAAATCTAAGATTTTTTCCAGGGATAAGAATTCAACTGCATACACAAAATTACTCTAATACAGAAAGGCTCTGCATGAATTACTCTGACTATCAGGGATATTCCTGTATTATAGACTCTTACCTTATGTAAAAGCTTCCGTGATGTTAAATGGTGCACTCTTAAGAAACGGTCTAGGGAAACAGAAAATACCAGTGGATGTTTGGGATGGACCACAGCATCTCGAACAGCACCAGCAAACCCTTTGTATACAAAGAGTGGATCTTCAGGCTTACCCCCTCGTAGATCAAATAACCCCATCCGACCATGAGCTGTTCCTACCAAAACTTGGCTGAAGAAAATATGATCATTATTAATCTTTCAGCTAAACATAAAACAATGAATTCATATTAAACAGTATTCTGCTTTCTGTATTGTACCTGTACTTAGATAATCAACATGTATATTAGATATTTCCATCTATTTTTTCAGACATCTTTTGAGTCTAGTAAGGATATTTTTGTCATAAAACAAGTTATTAACATGAAACTGGAAAAAATTTATAAAGTATATAAGAAGTCACTGAGAATTGACAAGAAAAATTAAGAGTACACCTTCTCCCCCAAGTTCGCGGTCCTCTATTATTCACGGATGACACCCTGGATGTACCCAAGAATGTCTGAAGGTTGTTTTAAAGTTGCCGGCATTTTTGCGGCTGGGACAGGGAGCCATTCATTCTAGAGACAGTAATTTTCTTTACCTGTATTGTAAATATGTATGCGTGTGTGTGTAGACACACACACACACACACACACATAAAACAATAAAACACACAAAAATAAATAATAACTGGAAAATCCTCTCACAAATAACCAGAAACAAATCTACAAAAAATGTGAGTCTACCCTCAAGTCCGTGCTTTATTATTTATTAATAAAGCACGGACTTGAGGGTAGACTGTCAAATTTTTAAGAAATTTGTTCCTGATTTTTTGTGAAAGTATTTTTCCATTATTATTTACTTGTGTGTGCCTACACACACACTCATGTACTACATCCTTGACCACCGAAGGGTCAAGACATACCTGGCGCTCCTCTCGGAGCAGCCAGGTCAACTGTTATGTTGGTCCATACCAACTCCCTCCCGTGAACCCTCCTCCCCACCAGAATATCAACAAGTTCTCGCCAGAAGTTACAATTTCACTTAGGAAAGGAATGGAACCAGTGTTAAACAGAGGTGAACAGTGGTGAACAGTGCTTAAGTCAGTGAGAACAACTCAACAGTAACAGTCGTATCCAAGTTAACCTTCACAGTGAGGTCCCAGGCACCCAGTGATAACGGCCCGTGAGACCCAACAACAACCAGCGATGTGTTAATCCATCTACGATAGGAAAGCCTGGAACCACACCTCACTCATATAACGCTATCTGTGAGGGAATAACTACACCACATCAAGTCCCTCGTAACACCATCTGTGAGGGAATTCGTATACCACGTGATGCCCCTCATAACATCATCTGTGAGGGAATTACTACACCACGTGAGGCCCCTCATAACACCATCTGTGAGGGAATTGCTACACCACGTGAGGCCCCTCATAACACCATCTGTGAGGGAATTACTAAACCACATGAGGCCCCTCCTAACAATATCTGGGAGAGAGTTACTACACTATGTGTTTGCTGTTCAACACCTACATTAATCTGTATGTTCACTGTATGTTCCTTTACCTTTCTCTAATGAAGGCTCTTGTTAAACCACCAATGTATGTAATAAGTCATTTATGTCCAATGTATATTTTCAGCCTTCGGGCTGCAGAACTTTTTCAATAAACCGTTAATTATTATTATTATTATTGTATATGCAATACAGGTTAAAGAAATAATTGTCCTAAGGGCAGACACAAAGGGAATATACATTTCTTTGTACACAAGGAAAAATCTACTCCCTCGATCAGCAAATGTTTTTCACGGATTTGTCAATTCCCGGCCATTTTGAGAACTTAACCCCCTCGAATTTGGGGGGCCCTTGTATAGTAAAACCCCCCCACATATTATGGACATTGATCCATTTGGACTAGTTTCTTATATTATGAACTCGGGTTCGTTAAAGTAAAAAATAACGGACCATTTGTATGGAAATTATCACAAATAATTGTAGTAATACCCCCATTTAGCCCAATCATGCATAATGCAGATTAGTTTTAGGACCCCTCCTTTGGTTTTACTTGAAAATTCACAACACTAGGCAGAACACTTGGGACTCGCTGACATTGGTCATGCTTGTTTGCAGACTCCACAAATGAGAGCGACATACCCATGTATGCTCGCAGCCAATCAGTGCCCTCCTCCTGGTAGCATCCAACTTGCGTGACACGCTCGCTCTTTATACTGTGTGTCTGATGTCTGCATATAGTATTATAGTGAATATTTGTGACCAGTTATTTGTCACTAGAAAAAAAAAAAGGAAAAAATCCATAATACACACAAGTCACCTGTTCACTTGTACCTGGCAGTGCAGCAGTCATTATTATGCATCTTCCCGCCCCCCCTTACAGCTTAACAAGTACCGACATATTACAAACGTGTAGAGCGACTTCGTTTATTCTGCTAGTCTGCAAACCTCCACCCTGTCTTCCCAGTTTGAACATGCTCTCATCCTGTAAATACCAGATGGTGATGGTGATTGTTGGTGGTGACTAACACTCATTAGTACCTCTAACAATCAATACTCATCACCACCACCATTCACTACTACCGCCACAACATTCACCACCACTAAAACTCACCCATCATTACCAACAATCACCATAATCAGCACCAACACCAACTGGTGGTCACAGGACGAGAACATGTTCAAAATGGGAAGACAGAGTGGTCTGCAAACTAGCAGAATAACCAAGGTTGCTCTAGCAGCTCTACTCATTAATAACAAATACGGTACTAGTTAGTTGTAATTGGTGGGAGGTGTAATGGTGAGTGTTGTTGGTGGTGGTGGTGGTGGTGAGTGGTGGTGGTGGTGGTGGTGGTGAGTGGTAGTGAGTAGTGGTGAGTAGTGAGTGGTGGTGGTGGTGAGTAGTGGTGGTGGTGAGTGTTGGTGGTGGTGCTGATGGTGAGTTGGTGATGTTGATAAATGTTAGTTCACGTGGTCACTTTGGACTATGTTGGATTGTTGGTATATAACAGACCAAGTCAGTTATTGGATATAATGGACTTTCAGCTAAAATGAACCAGACTTCCCTGCAATTAGTCCGCTATATTGGGGATTTACTGTATAGTATTTAAAGAACAGTCGTATTTTGTCTTTTTCACAAGTACAGCATGCCCTTCAAATTTGCGGGGGTTAGGTTCTCAAAATGGCAGCGAATCGCCAAATCCGCGAATAACATTTGTATATTCCCTTTATGTGTTTGCCCATAGGACAATTATTTCTTTTACCTGTATTGTATATGTGTGTGTGTGTGTGTAGACACAAACAAAAAACACATACAAATAAATAATAAAGGAAAAGTCCTCTTACAAATAATCAGAAACAAGTGTAGTAGTAAAAATGTTGAGTCTACCCTCAGTCTACTCCGTGCTTTATTAATAACATAGCACGGAGTAGACTTGAGGATAGACTGTCACATTTTTTAAAAATTTGTTTCTCATTATTTGTGAGAGGACTTTTCCTTTATTATTTATTTGTATGTGCTTTGTGTCTACACACACACACACACATATATATATATATATATATATATATATATATATATATATATAATCAACGACCTCACCAGCAAGGAATCGAACCCTCGACCTACTGGGTGTAACTAGGGAACGCTTACCGGCTAGGCCACAATGACACTAAAAGCAGTTCTAGACTCTGTTATATTTCACACAAAGCCTGTTCATCAAGCTGATGGCGCCGTGAACCTCATTGGGAAACTGCCCGTGCCTCATATGTGGTGTCATTAGCATTTTACCGAATCCAGCTGGTATGAAACGCGAGGTACATATATATACTTCATTTTTAGTCCATTTAACACGCGGACTTTGAACATATAATCAACGACCTCACCAGCAAGGAATCGAACCCTCGACCTACTGGGTGTGACTAGGGAACGCTTACCGGCTAGGCCACAAGGACACAAAAAGCAGTTCTAGACTGTTATATTTCACACAAAGCCTGTTCATCGAGCTGATGGCGCCGTGAACCTCATTGGGAAACTGCTTTTAGTGTCCTTGTGGCCTAGCCGGTAAGCGTTCCCTAGTCACACCCAGTAGGTCGAGGGTTCGATTCCTTGCTGGTGAGGTCGTTGATTATATGTTCAAAGTCCGCGTGTTAAATGGACTAAAAATGAAGTATATATATGTACCTCGCGTTTCATACCTGCTGGATTCGGTAAAATGCTACTGACACCACATACGAGGCACGGGCAGTTTCCCAATGAGGTTCACGGCGCCATCAGCTTGATGAACAGGCTTTGTGTGAAATATAACAGAGTCTAGAACTGCTTTTAGTGTTCTTGTGGCCTAGCCGGTAAGCGTTCCCTAGTCACACCCAGTAGGTCGAGGGTTCGATTCCTTGCTGGTGAGGTTGTTGATTATATGTTCAAAGTCCGCGTGTTATATGGACTAAAAATGAAGTATATATATATATACGTATATATATATATATATACGTATATATATATACGTGTATATATATACATGCTGATAACCACAAGGAAAGAAGAAAACACGAAGTTCCCAAGCGCTTTCGTGTAATTCACATCTTCAGGGGTGAGTACAGACTAGGGAAAGAAATACAAATCAAGGTGTAGATATACAGAGAAGGGTGAGATCAGGTCCACAATGGTCAGGTATTAGGTAATGACCCTACTAATCTTTAAATAGCACACAACGGTTGGTGGTCAGGTCAGATGGTCAGGTGACCCGGCCTTCTCACCTGATCACAAATCTTCTTAATTACAAAATTGTCCAGAATATAATTTACATTGCTGGAATTCTTATAATTTGGTGATCATTTTGAATATAAACATCATATATTTTGCATTAGACATACAAATTTTAGATAAAATGTTTTCTTTGAGTAAATATGTTATCTTTTGTGCAAAATATTTGACATTTATATTCAAAATATTCCTGGTCTTACAAGGAATCCAGCAATGTCAATTATATTATCCTAACTTTAGTTTGAGGTATTATTTATTACTAAAAAGTTAAATATTCTGGTTTTCCCACACATCTCCTTGGGACGGTTGGTGGGGGGGAGGGAGGGACCGACCGACCATCTGTTACCCTGTGAAGAATATTTTTTATTTTTTTATTAACTGAAGATATTTGTTTTACCTCATAAAATTCATACAAATTACCCGGCCAGAATATAATTTACATTGCTGGAATTCTTACAATTTGATGATCATTTTGAATATAAACATCATAGGTTTTGCATTAGACATAAAATTTTAGATGTAATGTTTACTCTGAGTAAATATGTTATCTTTTGTGAAAAATATATGACATTTATATTCAAAATATTCCTGGTCTTACAAGGAATCCAGCAATGTCAATTATATTATCCTAACTTTAGTTTGAGGTATTATTTATTACTATGCCTGGTTTTCCCCAAAAAATTTCTCAGAGAGAAGAGCCAGTGAGTGTACTGTGAGAAGAGGGGGAGGGAGTCGAGTCCATTATTTGAATGGACATTAACTTGGCGACTGTATTTCTCTATTTCTCTTAAGTATTAATTGTGTGCATGTACCATCATAAAATTAAGATGTCATTTTTACTAGAACATACGTATTGTGCTGGAAAAAGTGGAGTTTGGGGGTCAGCTGGTCTCTATTTCATTTAATCCCATATGTTATGTTATTCACTTTACGCGTTTCTTACTTTCCGCGGTACCCTGTGGGTTACATTAACCGCGTAAAGTGAGGGTTGACTGTATTATCTTCGTAATTTTGACTTATGACCTGGAATTGGGTCCCTAACCCCGTCGTAAGTCGAGGAGTGGCTGTCACTTTTCAAATCTACCCAAATAGACATTTGAAAATTCAAAATGGCCATCATGTTCACCTACCAAAACTCATTTAATAATAATAATAATAATAATAATAGCAGCTGGTCTTTTGGTTATCAAAAGTGCCAGTTCTTCTAAAGAAATCGCTACTGCTCGAAACACCACAAAGTCAAAGACGTGAGAATAAAAAGAAATACTGTACTGCAATAAAAGATCGCAAAAGTGACAATTCGACTTCTATCATTCATATACCCTAAGTTTGAATACTTCCTAAACCCTGTACCCTGTTCAGGATCATAAGCTTTAAAAAAAAAAAAAAAAAAAGGTCTTCAATTGTTCTTTAAGTCCTCCACAGAAGTCAGCTGGTTCATGGATGCCGGCACTCGATAGTACAATCTGGGTGCAGCATAGTTAAAGGATCGGGCAGTAAAAGAACATTCCCGTACTGCTCTAGGCTCCTCAACACGTGAAGGACCATCACTACTTGGCAAAATCATTTCAGAATACGTAGTCAGAGGAAATAGTAGGTTGGCCATATGCAGGTACTTACGCTCACCAAACATTATGTCTTAAAGTCATTAGAGAGTTTGAGCTCTATCCTATCCTAGCTTTAATGGCAAGTCAATGTAATTCTATCAAGAATGGGGAACTGGGAATTCTCTGTGGGAGAGCAATTATAAGCCTGGTAACCCTGTTTGAACTTTCTTTAGTAGATAATAAGTAGGCAGACCCATAAAGAGTTACAATAGTCAACCCGACACAAATTAAGTGAATGTAATAGTGTCACAAAACACTGTCTAACCAAAAACTGCTGAACAGCATTTAGATTTAGAATATGAAAGTTGCAACTCTTAACTACTGAATTTATATGCTCTTTAAAATTCAGTTTTGAGTCAAAGTACACTCCAAGTTTATGAACAGGACTAATTTGTACTTCCCCAAAGTTAAAAGAGGTAAAATCATCTGTGCTGTCACCCCTCCTATTTCCATGGAAGACTATAATCTCAGCTTTTATTTAATTCATCTGAAGTTTTCTCCTAACATCCAAATTTTAATATCAGACATCAAGGATTTCATTATCTCCTCAATATCTTCAACATTTACAGTATTATTTTCACATAAAGCTGTGTATGGTAGGCAACACCACGAGCATCTAGCAGCGATGCAAGAAGTGGTCTCAAAACTGATCCATCTGTAGTTCAGTCAATCTATGCCCTTAGTAGGCCAAAACTACCACTAATTCCAATAGTAATGTACTATCTGGTATAATTTTATAGGAAATTTTATCCTTACTAACATATTAAAAAATCAACCCAAATCAAATGATTAGAACAGTTTAATTTAATTTGATACTGACTAGGTGTGGGGCGAACTTCTTGACACTAATTTTTGGAGCCAAATCACATATAAATATAAATAACACACATAATAATAATACATTTCAATGTAAAGTGATTGAAATATCTGTATTTATTTTACTTTTATGCTCTTAAACCCTTGGTAGTCTATTTTACTTTAAAATTTATTTTTAAACGTAAAAAGAAACAAGAAATCTTGCTGAAGCAGAAACTATGCAGGTTCATACAACTTATTTTCTCAATCACTAATGATAAAACAACTATACAAGTGTAATTGAATAGCAAATCTACAACTTTTGACTATATTTTGCCTAGAATATCCTGATAATTCTACTGCTTATTGAGATATGGTGCTGTATATAAACAAATTGACAATAAGACGGTGGTGGACTGCATAATTTTATCATATATTCCGCATGCTATTTTTTCTGCTAAAACATATATTGTTTTGGCATTTACAAAGTAGATTACATTACTTCTACTTTCACATACAGGTATTTTAATTAAGAACATCTTTTACATAGGTGATGGTGTACTATGCTTTTGTCATGCATGTTCTGTGGACAGTTTGGTACTGGTAGTTCTAAATTCCAAACATTTTGATGACTAATGCATTTAACAAAATAGTTCTGAGGTCAGAATGTAACAGTGACTAGGCCCTTCATCTACGAATTTTGCAAGATATGCTTCCTTACCTTACATCAGCAGGACATAATCTATACACCAAGTCCACCAACATTTACCTGCAGTGCATGTCACGATTATCAGTAGAACTCCCGGAGGCACACAAAATTTTTTCAGATAGCCTTCATGTGGTGAGGCATTCAGATAAGTATGAGGCCCCCTGACCTCATTATAAAACAAGTCTTAATGAGATACATGTACAGTAGTGTTTGCATAAATAAAAACAGCCCTGTGTCTGTCTGACTGCAGTTAAGTCTCCATAGCAGCAGTATTCAATGCGATATGCTTAGTTTAGACGTGCAAACATTCACCAGTGCTCAGAAAAATTCTTGGGATATACAATTTTTGGGGGAGATAAGAGAGTTCATCTCAATACGTAGAAATTTCATGAACCCAGAACTGCTCTGCACACATGAAATTACACCTAACAAGGAGATTACTGTAATGAGCTTTAATAGGTGAATTTGGTGGCCATCTTGGATTTCAAATGTCCAATTACTAGGTAGATTTGAAAAGTGACATGTGTAGAAGAACCATGTCAAATTTCATGCTTGTATTGCCATTTGCAAGATTCTCCTAAAAAATCCTGAGAGCTGCCCCACTATGAACCATCTTCCTGGATATGAGAAAATACCTACTGGATAGAGGTATGAAAACACTATTAAAAATGAAATCAAAGTGAATCATTATACAGGATAGTACATAAGATGAGAAGGCAAGAGCATGGAATGGTAGGACAGGATAATTGTTGGATTATAAGCATGTACAGTATAAGTAAAAATAATAATGCAGTACATGTACAGTATCTGTGGTGTCAACACTTCCTGAAAAGCATGTACAGGTATCCCCCAATGTATGATCTCACTATTTATGATACATACTTTGCTTAAAGGGTGGTGATATATTAACACCATTTCCCTATTTACAATAAAAAATTGTTTTTTGCATGAACAATGGGGATTGAAACGGTCAAATTCACTGACTTGCAGAACATGTAGTACATTAGGTGGCCACATGGTGGCGCCCAGGTAGATGTTACTGCACTTGTTAACCGCAGCGTCATCTACCCATGCCACCATGTGGCCACCTATTGCAAGTCCCATGCTTTGTATTGGTGCTGTTACTTGTCCATCGGTGGCGATTTTCCCCTTACAGTGAAAGGATATCACTAATATTAACATTGTTGTACTCTGTTTTGGTGATTGTGAAGTGATTTTTGCTTTGTATTTTGTGACTGTAAAGTGCTTTGCCTTCGTGGTTGTGAACATGATGTCAGCATTGTCAATCGCTATCATTGTTTTTACATCATCATCAGCATTTTTTCCCCCCTTACAGTGAGAGGACATCACTAACGTTCAGACTGTATTCAATTTTTTAATTGTGATAAGTGCTTTTGCTCAGTTTTTGTAAATGTTTAGTGCTTTTACTGTTTTTGTGACTGTGAAGTGAGCTGTGTAACTTTGAAAATGTCTAGAAAGCCTACACCTCCAGTCTCCAAAGTAAAAGACCTTTCTAGAATTCCAACTCTGTCTCCAGCCTCTCCAGAGGCTGTGTGAGAGTCAGAGTGACATCTCCACTGTACCTTCAAGAGTCTCCTTAGCCTCAAAGGGGACATCTTCGTGGTGGATTAATATAATCTTTTCCTTTTCTATTTTTAATTTCTCTTTTTTGTTAGTTTTTCACCCCCTAGGCCCCGATGTGGGTCAATGACCTGTGCCCAGGTGGGCTATTCCCCGAGAAAAAAAAAAAAAAAAAGCTTGTTCTCAATGATGTGGTGAGTGCTGTTACTTTATTACGTGTAGGAATTTTATTTTCAGTGATACATGTGGGTGTCGGACTGGCTGAGAATGTACTGTATCCCATTGAACCCCATGTTACAATGTTCCTGATTTACAATATTTCAATTTGTGATGGGTTTTTCAGGAACGTAACCCAATCATAAATTGGGGGATACCTATAGATTACCTGAGTTAAATGCAATATATTGCCTAGTAAAAGTGTGAACCATCAACTGAGGAAAAGCAGTACAATACATAGCTAATTAAAACATAAAATTATATCATTGGAGTGGCTACAAGCAAGTAAGTAGACAATATGATCTTAGGAATCGACTAAGTTATGATAAATACTGTAGTGACAAGAAAAAAATTTGATAAGAAACAAGGTACAATATTCTGGAGACATGAACAAGTAGAATGACCACAATAAACAACAGATGTGAGAAGAATGTTCCTTTTTACTTAACTTCAAGAACTCCAAGAGCTAGATGAGTGTTCTCTCAGATTATGTAAATTCATTAACCAGGTTTTTAGAAAAGATAATTAAAACAAAAATAGATTTAAATAAGGGTACCGACATTCATTAAGGAGATTCAGTGTGAACCACTCTAGATAGCATGTGACAGGACAGTGTAACATCTTCATACTGCACTGTATATGCAGTACACTTAAGCCTTACCTATTACTAGATGGAACTGATTTAATGCATGTAAGTGGCGATTCTTCCCATTCAAAGTTGAGAATTGGTCTCCTCTGCCGCTGTGGATCATAAAGGCGTACCTGTGGGGGGGGGGGAGGAGGGGATGAAGATACTGCAGCAGCTCTAATATGCATCAGTAAAGTACAACACATTTGAAGCTGTGATGGTGCTTTACAAATGTGCTAATATGCTACCTCAAAACTATATGCTTAAGAATCGTACACTGTTCTTATGAAGATCACACAGGGAGAAAGCTGAAGACAAATACAAGCTTAGGCAGCCCCTGATTTACAAATCTTCGGTTTTCTGAAAATTCAAAGTACTGTAACAAAAACAAAAATCTCATGTTTTGACTTATGAATAAAAACCCTGAACTAAATTTGGTTATTATTAACATTTCAAGTATTTGAGTAAATTTTTCGGGTTACGGAATTTTGCCCTTATGGAATTGTGAAATTATGACCATAATTTCAGGCTGGGAAAAAAAAAAAAAAATGGAGTAGGAGAAATTATTTTTTTTTTCTATCAAATTTAAAACAATTATTTCATGTGGATGCATCTGTGGTAGTAAATAGGCACTAGCATTCCCACAATAACAAAAACGATTTTGGTCTACATGAATCTCCAGCCAATGTTCTGCTTTCCCTCAATTTTCTGGACAGTATTACAGGTACAGTAGAACGTCGATTTAAAGCGATTCAATTTAAAATTATTGATTTAAAGCGACACCTACAATTAAGGGCAATGCATTAATTTAAAGCAATTCTTTCCTATTTTAAGCGAGTCAAATCTGGCGCATCATATGGAAATGCATACTACAGTATACAGTTGGTCCTCGTATTACGCGGTTAATGTAACCCGTAGGGTACCGCGGAAAGTGAGAAACGCGTAAAGTGAATAACATAACATATGGGATTAATTGAAATGGAGTCCGGGCCGATCCCCAAACTCCACTTTTTGACGACACACAACTATGTTGTAGTAAAAATATTATCTTAACTTTATGATGGCATGCACACACAATTAATAATTAAGAGAAATATCAATAATATTAGGTTTTTTAACACTTACATTAGTAGAAAAGATGGCTGGGCACACGGGGATGGGCGGTTGGTTCCGAGCCAGAGGGCAGATTATTGGCCCTCACCTGTATCACTTGTATCAATTGTATCACTATCCACCACAGAGGCTTGCAGGGCCTCTTTGTTAAACCCCCCAAAGTTCATATAAGTCCATATCCTCACTATAATTATCACTGACTTGGGCCGGCTGTAGTGGGTGGCGGGTGAAGAACTGGTAATGTTTTGATGACTGGGCGACCTTGTGCGCACCATTTTCGCGCCTCTTACACAACATGGCAGATAGCGGGAGGTTTGGATCCAAAAATGGCGCGGCTTGCCAGCCGCTCTCCGCGTAATGGGATTCACGACCGCGGAATGTGAAAATGTTAGGTTCTGGCAAGGCACCGCGTTAACGGTGAAACGCGGATTGTGGGACCGCGTAATAGGAGGACCAACTGTAGTCTCGGTTTACACGGTCAATTGAACCCGTGGAGGTCCGCGTAAACGAAATAACAGAACATATGGGATTAATTGAAATAGAGACTGGGCCGACCCCCAAACTACACTTTTTCCGACACAATACGTATGTTGTAGTAAAAGTAACATCTTAATTTTATGATGGTATGCACACAAAATTAATATTTAAGAGAAATACAGTCGCCGGTTAATGTCCATTCAAATAATGGACTCAACTCCTGCCCCCCCCCCTCTCTTCCCATGCTCGCTGGCTCCCTCCCTCCCTCCCTACCCCCCACCTTCCCGAGAAATGTTTGGGGAAAAGGACTAGGCTTACAGGTTTAGTAAAAAATAATACCTCAGACTAAAGTTAGGAGAATATAATTTACACTGCTGGATTTCTTGCAAGACAGCGAATAATTTGAATATAAACGTCATATATTTTGCATAAAAGATAAAATTTTTGCTCTCTAATAAAATTCTTAAATTAGATCTAAAATTTGTATGTCTAATGCAAAATTTAGCTTGTTTATATTCAAATTAATCACTATCTTATAAGAATTCCAGCAATGTAAATTATATTCTGGCCAGGTAAATTCTATGAATTTTATGAGCTAAAAACAAAAATCTCTAAGTAAATAAACAAATTACCGGGTATACTTCACCAGACACAATACGTACGTTGTAGTAAAAATAACATCTTAAGTTTATGATGGTATGCACACACACACTTAATATTTAAGAGAAATATCAATAATATAGATGGCTGGGTACACGGGGATGGGGGGTTGGTTCCGAGGCAGAGGGCAGATTATTGGCCCTCACCTGTATCACTATCCACCACAGAGGCTTACAGGGACTCTTTGTCAAACCCCTCAAAGTCCATATCCTCACTATCACTGACTTGGGCCGACTGTGGTGGGTGGCGGGTGAAGAACTCGGTAATGTTTTGTTGACTGGGCGACCTTGTGCGCACCCTGCCCTTGCTGCTTCCCTCATAAATGATGGAAAATACCACGTAAATAAAAATTGTTGGTCTGGCAAGGTGCAGCGTAAATGACCAAACTCGTAAACGAAATCCACGTAAATCGAGACTATACTGTATTTTAAATTTCGCTCTTAATGTTTCCCGCCAGACGCGTCTCTGGGCATGCTACACGGTTGCTCGCCACCCTTCCACATCCTCAGTTCTTGAGCTGACGCTCTAGTGAATGGATATATTGTGTAACACTATCCCTTCTACCATGGGCATCAATCATCACCACTATGTCCAAAGAGGCCAGCTACTACATCATTAAGTACCCCAAAGACCAAGAAATCAAGGCAAGATATTACGCTGGAGCAGAAAAATAAGGTGCTGGAAGCACTGTAGTGTGGAAATGGTGCTTCAATTTGGACAGTGATGTGGATGATGAGCTGGCCGAGTTGGGATCTGCACCTTCAGAGGATGAATTGCCAAACTAAAGTTGAGTGAAAATCTATTTTTGATCGCATAAAGTAATTAAAAACTAAGTTGAGAGGAAAGTGAAAGTGCATGGCGAGTCAGACGAGAGGCGGGTGGAGCGCAGCGCCAGCGCGACTACCCTCTCACATCAGCTGATTGTTAGTAAACAGACCATTTCGCATTTCTAGGAGATGGGCTGAGGTGCATCTGGGTAGGCTTTCAGTCTTTTTAGTATTTTATGTTTCTCTCAAGTCCCAAACTAAATTATTCCATTGAAATAACACTTCGATTTAGTGTGAATTCGGTTAAGTGACCTCTCTTGGAAGTTGTCTCATGTTATATCGACATTCTACTGTATTGTACTGGGCATTCTTATTCAAGATGAGTGGAAAGAGGTTATCAAGTGGAAGTGCTAGCAGTGGTGCTAAGAGGCGGTTTGAGCAGGGGAAGAAGTCGAGTTACATTGCCAAAACTTTGGGTCTTGCTACCTCCAATATCGGTACAATCTATGATAACAAAGAGAAAATTAGGGCTAGTGCTCAAGTTGCTACTCCACTGTCAGCTCATACTCTTTATTTTCATAGAAGTGATGTAATGATAAAAATGGAACACTTACTCAGTGTATGAATAGAGGATCAGACCAAGCAAAATGTGCCCATTAACACGATGGTGATTTAGGAGAAGGCTAGAAGTCTGTATGCAGATTTAAAGCAGGAAGAAAAAGGTAGCTCTGATGAAAAACCCTTTAATGCCCGCAAAGGGTGGTTTGAGCATTTAAAAAATCATTCACACCTACACAACATTAAGATGGTAGGTGAAGCAGTCAGTGTTGATACAGAGGCTGCAAAAAATTATGCTGCTAAACTAAAAGCAATAACTGAGGCTGATGGATACACACCACAGCAAGTGTAGAATGTTGACAAAACAAACCTCTTTTGGAAGCATATGCCTGCCAGAACCTTTATTTCAACAGAGGAGAAAACAGCTCCAAAGATCGTTAGTTCTCCTGTTAGGGGGTAAAGCAGCAGGTGATTTCAAGCTGACGCACAGGCTCGTGTACCACTCAGAAAATCCCAGGGCTTTCACGGGTTACAATAAATCTAGGTTACCTGTAATATTGCACTCTATTAAGAAGGCATGGATGACTGGCAGTCTCTTCAAAGATTGGTTTACTAAGTGCTTTTGTCCTGCTGTAGGAAGGTATAGTTACCAACAAAATATTGCCAACAAAGCCCCATTACTTCTTGATAATGCTCCCAGCCACCCTGTTAACCTTAAAGAAATTTCACCTAATATCAGGGCTGAATACCTGCCCAAGAACACAACTTCCTTGCTACAGCCTATGGATCAAGGTGTGATTGCCAGCTTTAAGCCCTACCATCTATGCAGGACATTGAGACAACTTATAGCTGCAATTGACAGTGAGGATTAGCAATCACTTATAAATTTCTGGAAAAAACTTAACCTCACGAATGCTGCAAATAATATTACTGATTCCTCGGATGAGGTGAAAAATACAAATATGAATGCAGTCTGGAAGAACATCTGGTCAGATTGTGTGCATGACTTCCAAGGTTTTCCCCAGATCCACTCCGTCTCTCTAATTACCCACACCTTTCTGCTTTCTCACTCCATATTTTAAAATGTGATGTAACATAATGTTTAAGGGATAACTTTGCTCATTTATACTTATACTTATCACAATCTCTCTCTGAAAGTACTTCAGGTTTCGTGTTTATTCAATACATCTTCAGGTCATGAGACCCACTAATTCCCTCCCCAAGAAAGGGTGACCTGACATTCCATCAGAAGGTCAGTAATATGAGACCACTAATACCCCATCTACATCCACCTGACAATGGGTCAGGTCAGTTACATGAGATCCACTAATCCCCCACAGCTCCATGGGAGTGGAAAACAACAGTCTTTGCTATAACACACAGCTTCATCCATGCCCCTATCATATAGATTTTATATTTTTAAATATATTTATTTAACCAAACTATTAGATAAACTGTCCTGGATTATTATTGTAAGAAATGGAGTTTCTAATTTAACCCTTAGGCCCCGGGTGACGTTCCAGAATATCTGACCAGCGTGCCCCGGGTGACGTTCCAGAAAGTCCGACCAGCACGCCCCGAGTGACGTTCCAGAACGTCTGCCTATTTTCCCACCAATTATTTTTATTTATTGTTTTATTATTAGTACAGTATTATTATTATTTTTTGTGTATTATTTTTGGAAAAGTTGATTTTTTTTCTTCTCGATTTATCCCTGCGGGGAGAGGGGTAATGCCAGCAGCACCCTAACCCAGAGCTTAAGGGTTAGACTCAAGGAAAACATCCCAGCACCCAGAAACATTCTCAGGAAGTGGGCTAGTGTCCGTCTGTGCAACATGTCTAGTTTTGATACTCAGAAACTTGTCCCAGTAACCAGAAATGATTCTAAGGATTAGGAATTTTTACGGGTTTGAAAAGTCGTCTGGTTAGCCGGAAAACTCTCATCCCCGGGAGTACTCTGAACCAATTGTTGTGGCTAATGGGGAATTTAGGATGATGCAATAACTCTAGAGGGATCGAATACAGGATTTATTTTAAGAGGAATAACTACTGCCATTGCCTAATATAAATCCAGCAGTAAAATGCCAAGAAATTTCATAAGTAACAGGACGTGAAACACAAGTCTGTACATATTTCTAAATATACGGTATACTGTATTAGGAGAAATTATATTAACTAATGAGAAAAATACAAATTTTGCTTCCATCAGAGTAGAATGAATATTCCATTAAAACACTAAGTTTAACTTATTACCCGCAGTCACACAGCAGGAATTAGAATTCTCAAGTCGTTTGTAAATTTTTTTTCGTAAAACAGATTTTTGCGTGACATATTCTACTGTACAGTTAGCCAAAGATCCAGCAACCCCACCTTGGGTCTCGTACTGGCAATAATACCTGGCAATTCTTGGTAAAGTAAGGCTGTATGTAAAGGTGATTGTGATTGGTGGATCTATTTTCAGCTGTATCACTCTCAGGATAAATATTAAACAATCCAAAAATAAAATTTTTATAATAATAAACTATTCATTGTTTTAAGATCATGAGAAGTTTCCAAATGTTCATATATTTGCTCAAATAATGAAGAATTTATATTAATAAATTGGCAACTCAACTTCAATGAGGGCTGCCACAAGATTCTCAAATCAAATTTTCTTCTCTTAGACTTCAATATCCATGTGCCTATCTTGTCTTTATGGGTAGAGGAAACACACATTTATCATAGGAGAGATTTTGAAGGTTCAATCCAATACTGTAGAGTGAAAATTGGCTTATCTGGAAAATTTTACAGGGATATGTGCAGAGGTAAACCACAGAAGAGATTGCTTAAGTTGGTAATTGAATTCTTTAGATCTAGGAATATCAGTGATGGATGCTAGGCGGAGTTGTAAAAAGTACCAGACTTTGTTACTTAAGGAAAGGTATTGTTACATTGGCAAAATGTTATTTAAGTAAAAGTATCCCAAATTCAATGTAAAGGCGAAGTAGTATCTAATTCATAAAGTACTGAAGTCCTGAAAGTAAAAAGTAACAAAATTATTGTCTCAAATATTAAAATAAATCTACAGTAGCTTATGAAAAACTAGTTAACTAAATATAAAGATAAAAGACACATGTTTATTTGTAAACCTTTCTATTGAGATTAATCAATAACTGATTCTCAAAATTATGAATGTCCAATCAGGATCTCTTAGGCCTAAATATAAGCCCAGCATGAACTACCCAAAAAAAAAAAATATGTTGAGCTGCTCTTCTCCCTACAATCCATCGATCATTTTCTTCCTTATCCACACAAGTATCATCAACGTGGACTTATGGTCTGCAGACATAATGTTGTCTGTCTTTGTATAAGGTTAGGCTACAGACCTATCTGGCAAGTATCTGAGGGACTTGAGGGTAGACTGTAACATTTTTATTAAATATGTTTCTGATTAATTATTTGTGAGAGGATTTTCCAATTATTATTTATTTGTATGTGTGTGTTTAAACACACACACACATATTTACAATATAGGTAAAGTAAAGTAAATTACTGTGTCTAGAACGAATGGCTCCCTGTCCCAGCCGTGAAAATGCCGGCAACTTTAAAACTACCCCCAGACATTCTTGGGTACAACCAGGGTGTCATCCGCGAATAACCGAGAACCGCGAAGGAAAAATCTGCGAACTTGGGGGCATACTGTATATGCAAAGCGCAACTGATATCTAACGGAAAGACCAAGCCGCTGAAGGAAAGGTGGGGGAGAAGAGAGGGGATTCAATGTGGGAAGGGGATAAGAGGGTAGGCTAGGTGAGGTGGGTGGTCAAGGTCCTTATGGGCACAAGAAGATCAAAGGGAAAGTCCGCTGTCCTGGCCACTGCCACTTGCCCTGCCCTGCCCTGATATCACCTTACCTCACGAGACCTCTAGGTACGTGATCGAGTGGTGTCTCTCCACCCCAATACCTTCACGGCTCCACCCACACCATACCCTCCATCCACATACGGGAACTCTTTTACTACGGTTAACAATTAATTAATTAATTTAAAAATATATTTTGCATGTAACGAGTAATGCTTTTTGTTTTTTCAATTGTATTGGAGTAAAAGTACAGTACAGGAAAGCCTCGGATAACAACGGTTCGACCAACAACTTTTTGTATTTGACACCCTAGATCAGGGGTTCTCAACCAGGGGGGAATTTCCCCCCTCAGGTTTTCAGGGGGGGGGGGGGGGGGAACTGATACTAATATGGAAAAAATAAAGGATTTTCAGTATTATATGCATATTATTTGGAATGCACTTTTTGAGGCAGACAATCTTGGAAATGAGAGGGGAATGACATTCTGACATATGGTGAAAGGGGTGCATGGGGCAAACAAGGTTGAGAACCACTGCCCTAGATAATTTAGGACCCAATTCAATTTACACCCTTATTTCATTTGTATTTGAAACCCTAGATACTTTAGGACCCAATTCAGTTTACAGCCTTATTTCATTCGTATTTACGACCAAAATATAATAAAAATAAAATAAAATTACATTTTCATATAAATAATAACTAAATCCTGATATGATTAAAAAAAAAAAAGCCCTTGCGCAAAGAAGCTGCCTTGCTAATGAGTGGTAAACAGCAGTCTGAGCTTGGCAGGCCTTTTGTTTTCATGCATCTGGAACAGGAACTGGAGAAAAACTTTCTCAGGTTTCTTACAGCATTTTTGCATCCCTATTCAACATGAGCAAGAGAGCAAGTGATGGTAGTGTTGCTTCAAAAGCTAATAGAAAGTGTCAAAGCTTAGCCGAGAAACTAGATGTGTTAAAACGATATGAAAAGGGTGAGAGGTCTGTGGATATTATATGGAGCAGGCAATGAACATATTTTCTGAAGTGGATCCATTAACAGAACAAAGCATTAAAATTTAAATAAACGCAAATGACCTCTACATAAAGATGTATGAGAAAAGAAAGCAGCTGTGCAAGGTTCTTTTGAGAGCTTTATTATTTGAAGGCCTAAACCATCAACTTCAGCTACACCATCAAATTCGGCATCATAAGCAGCTTCAACATCAACTTCAGGTTCAGTAACAGTTTCAGCAACAGCTTATGGAAAGCTACGGCTTCAGCCAGAGTTAAACCTGATGACTTCGTCATCTGAGTAAAAACTCGCACAACATTCATTGGCTGTCCTCATGTTTTAGACTTTATCGCCATTGGTGAATAGAATTTTAGTTTTACATTCGTAAATAATATTTAAAACATTTATGAACAGTAAATAAGTGTTGCTTTCATATTTATATGTTGAGAAATGACGATATGTTTTCACATGTACGCCCTTACTGTTCATACGTTGGTTCCCAATCGTCTCGCCTTATTTCTTAACCATTAGTGGTTAGCTACTCCTCGTGTTCAATTTATTAACATTAAATAGCATTACTTGAAACATACATACAGGTATTAAATTATTTTTTAAATTAAGTTCACTACAGCTACAACCAGGGCCTTATTTTCTTCAGTTTATTATGTAGAACCATCGTCACTCACGAAAACAATGCCGTGTTGTCGCCTCGTGTGTTTTAATCTACGAATTATTAATGAAATGCTTTGTTCATTTCACATATATAAACATTAATTCAATCAAATACATATTCAGGAATAAACAATAATGAATATTTTTTTACATATTCTTAAGATAAATGACTATGTTTCCTTGAGTGCGCACATATATATTGGGTGTAAACAATGACAACAATGTCATCTCTTATCCTCTTGTGTGTTTTAATACTCTATGTATTAATGAATTGTATTGTTCATTTCGCATATATAAAGATTAATTCAATCAAATACATATTCAGTAATAAACAATAATGAATCTTTTGTACATATTCTTAATATGAATGACGCGGTATCCTTAAATGCGCATGTATATGTTGACGTTCCCAAGCCATCTCTTTTTATTCTTTGCCATTAGTGATTGTTCCATTTATTAACATAACATTACAGTCATGCACCGGTTAACATCCTAGATATGTTCTCGGAAACGTGACGTTAACCGAAATGGACTTTGTCCGATCATCACATAAACTTTTTATTTATACTTACGTGTATGTGGAACACTATATACGTACATACAGGTAGTCGTCGACTTACGACCTATGCGACTTACGTCTGTTCGACTTTACGACCGGCGGTACGACAGTTTTGGCCCCAGCCCCAGTGTAAATAATAAACCAATTGTACTGTAGTATGCAGTGATTTACTTAAACCTGACGACCGTAACAATAATGAACAAAGAAAATGTTGATAAAATATGACTTAAAGATGATTATATTATCATTACACATTACAGTATAATATACGTAAGGTAATTATAACATAGGCCGACTTACGACCAGATCAACTTACGACCGGTCGGCCGTAACCAATCTAGGTCGTAAGTCGACGACTACCTGTATACACTTTTACTCATAAATCACTACTGTTATGTGATACAGGTGATTAATTTTTATCTCGTGCAAAATACATGACGTTTATATTAAAATTATTCACTGTTTTAAAAGGATTCCAGCAACGCTGGGCAGATGGGGGGGGAGAGAGAGGGTGGGAGCGAGCGAGGGGGTGTGGGGGGAGGGGAGGTAGTATGTTTGACAGTTGGCACAGGCCCAGGTCTAACGCGTGTATATTTGTCAGTTCTTAAGTGACTAAGCTTCTCTCTTATAAAAAGCCAGTGAAATGACCTGGGTGAATATAATTAACATAGCTGGGATTCTTGTAACATACTGATTAATTTGAATATAAACATGCTATAATTTGCACTAGACAAAACAATTTTAGTACCGTAATCAAATTAGTACATGTGCACTCCAGCTTTGCACTAAGGTCATTTATTTCTATTACGTTTCTTTTAGTATGGTGTGTGCATGTAAATGGATGAAAATAAATGAATAAATCTATGTAAATTTGCCCAAAAATACAGTTGAAAACTTTTATAAAATGTACTACAGTAATGTACACTAAGTACAAAATTTTTTATCTCTTGAGCAAAATATATGACGTTTATATTCAAATTATTGGCTGTCTTGCAAGGATTCCAGCAATGCAAATTATAATCTCCAAACTTAAGTCTGAGATATTATATAAGACAAAAACTGTAAGCCTAAAACCCTGGCTGGGAGGGAGGGAGGGACGGACGAAGCCAGCCAGCGAGGGGTTGGGGGGTTGAGGTGATAAGTTTGAGCTGAAGGTCTCTGTGTGTTTATTTAACAGTCCTACTAAGCTTCTCTCATTTTAAAATGCCAGTGATATGACGTAGGAGAATATAATTAACATAGCTGGGATTCTTGTAAGATACTGATTTATTTGAATATAAACATGTTGTAATTCGCACTAGACATAACAATTTTAGTACCGGAATCAAATTAGTACATGTGCACTCCAGCTTTGCACTAAGGTCATTTATTTCTTTTGTTTCTTTTAGTATGGTGTGTGCATGTAAATGGATGAAAATAAATGAAGAAATTTATGTAAATCTACCCAAAAATACAGTTGAAAAACTTTTTATAAAATGTACTACAGTATTGTACACTAATGTACTGTACTACATTTTTTATAACCTTGAGCAAAATATATGACGCTTATATTCAAATTAATCTCTGTCTTGCAAGTATTTCAGCAATGCAAATTATATTATCCTAACTTTAGTCTGATATATTATATAAAATAAACATAAAGAAATCACCAGGGTGGGAAGAGGGGGGCGGGAGGTGAGGTGACAGAATGTCTGGCGTTTTTTTGTTTATTTATTTGAGATAAGATTTGACAGTTGGCGCTGAAGGCCTGCCTGCATGTTTATTTATCATTAGTTAAGAGTGACTAAGCTCTTCTCATAATTTTCCACCCAAACGACCTGGGTGAATATAACTTACATTGAAGGGATTCTTGTAAGATAGTAATTTATTTGAATACTTGTATAAACAAGCTATATTTGCAATAGACATAACAATTTTAGAACAGTACCGTAATCATTTAGTACATGTACAATACAGGTTTGCACTTAGGTTCATTGTTACTGTACAATATTGACTAAATTCACTAGATAACGTACGCCTGGCCGCACAATCTATAAAAATACGCGATGCATACGTGACTGTGCCAGCTCTAGGTCCATTTCGGTTCGCTAGGTCCCATTATTTGAATGTTTTTTTTTAAATTTAAATTTTAATTGATTATTCCTTGATAGAGGAAGCGGGATCCTAGTGCTGTCACTTGGTACCCCTGTACCATAACACCAGAAGCAACTGGCCAGTGTCACAAGTATATACAGTACAGTACAGTCATCCCTTGGTTATGGCGCCTAATTGGGACCCCGCTGATAATTTATTATTAATTTTTTTTATTAGGCACCCCCCTACATCATTGTGTAAGGTGAAGCGCAGAAGCGTTTACAGCACCCAACAGGGAAGCCTGAAGAGTCAAGGGCGTAGAAGCCTGAAGCGTCAATAGTTTGTCATCAAGTTATTGGAAGCTCCAACAACTACTGTACCTGAATACGAACTCGCAACATTCAACTTAGAACAGGTACCTACTTTACTGCTAGGTGAACAGGGACTAATGGAGGCTAGGAAGTATGTCCAAACAACTTCCACCGGCCCGGGAAACGAACCCGTGACATCTTGCTTGCAAGGCAAGAGCGATACCGCTTCTACCACTGCCCCCCCCTCCCCCGCCGATAACAAAAGTACAGAACCTATGGGATTTATTCTAATTGGTTCAGGCACCCAAGACCCAACCCGAAGTTTCCCATTTTACGACCATTTAGACCCACTAAATATATATATAATGTTATGGTAAATATCATAAACACACATAGGCATGGCTAGGTTTATTACAAAGTGATGAAAAGGGTACGCTTAATACTATAGTCCACAAAACATGTAGCTATGCTTTTTTTATTTGGTACCCCATCATACGAGTCCGTTTCCTCTCACATCAGGACACCTGAGTCCTCCGTTTTCTCTCTTAATCTTAGAGTACATCAGAGACTTCATTATTCTTGGTAATGCCACAGAATTTGAAATTGCAACCCCAATTGCAACTGGGGTTGCAATTGTTGAGGCAACTAGATATGTCTGATTACAGCAAATGTGTTATTGTCAATTTGTAGGTGAATGATTTTATCCTCAATATATGTAGGTTAACATTACACCTGGAGGCAAATGCTTAAAAAGAGCCTAAGGAAGGAAGCATATTCCTTTAACACATAATATCTGACCAGTATGGGGACGATCATCGTGTCTCCGTCAGGGGGTCGTGGAGTGGTAGTCCAGCAGGTGTCACGGATTTGGGGGGGGGGGGGGGGGGGGGGGGGGGGGGGGGGGCACGGATGTACATGTGATCGGACGTTAACCGGCGCATGACTGTGTGCGTGCGTGTATATATATATATATATATATATATATATATATATATATATATATATACAGTATATATATATATATATATATATATATATATCTCGACCCCGACTTACGACTGCTTCAACTTACGACCGTCGGGACTTACGGCCGCCGCAGATTTTTTATTTATAAAAAAAAAAAAAAAAAAAAAAAAAAAAAAAAAAAAAAAATTCAAATGACACGCATTTTATACACCAAAACGTTTCCAGTTAATGTAGTCTCCATGTATAATTAGAAAATTATGGGGGCCCCATGTGCATTCAGCTGCCTACATTACAGGTAAGTGCTCAGTCACACTGTAACCATTCCTTATTATTTATTACTTTCATTGTACTGTATCCATTCCTCATTATTCATTACTTTTACTGTACTGTATTTCATTGTAGATTATTTATTTAAAAAAAAAAAAATAATAATAAAAAAAATTATCTATGTCGGACTTACGACCTGGATTTGGGTCCCTAACCCCGTCGTAAGTCGGGGTCTAGCTGTATATATATACATATATACATATATACATATATAATATATATATATATATATATATATATATATATATATATATATGCAAGTAAATCACTGTAGGTGCGCGTGATCTAGGTATATGCTGATAACCACCAGGAAAGAAGAAAACACGAAGTTCCCAAGCGCTTTCGTGTAATTCACATCTTCAGGGGTGAGTACAGACTAGATAGAGTAATGCAGAACAAGATGAATATATACAGAGGAGGGTGAGACCAGGTCCACAATGGTCAGGTAATGACCCTACTAATCTTTAAATGGCACACAACGGTTGGTGGTTGGGTCAGATGGGACAGTGACCCGCCCTCTCACCTGATCACAAATCTTCTTAATTACAAAGTTGTCCAGCTTGTACAAGCCGTTACTCAAATTCATGTTGAATGCTTCGGTATGTTTAATAAGACTAGATTCTATGATGTTCCTACTATCAATTGAATTACATGGTAATATTGAGGAGGCATTATCCCAGTCAATGCAATGCTTGTTATCCCTCAAATGAACAAACAGAGCATTGGATTCCTGGCCTGTCCTGACACTGTATTTGTGTTGTTTAATTCTAGTTACAAGATCTTTACCTGTCTGGCCTAAGTAAAACATATTACATTCCTTGCAAGGAACTTTATAAATGCAACCAATTGTGTTGTTGGGGGAGTTCTTGATTAACATTTGTTTAACAGTGCATGAGTTTTTAAATGCCACATTGACGTTCCAAGATTTTAGCTGTGCCGGAATGTGTGAGAAATTTTTGTGAAATGGTAATATTAAGATATTCTTATGGTCATGGGTGGGCTTGGGATCAGTTCTATAAAAAGTTTTCTTAGTAATGTTTAAGCATTTGTCTATGAAAGATCTAGGGTATTTAAGGTTTGAGCCAATATTATATATATATTTGTATTCCTCATCGATGAATTCCGGACTGCAAATTCTCAAGGCACGTAAAAACATTGTTGTAAATACTGACTGTTTGACTATATTATGGTGGGCAGAATAATAATGAATGTATGAACACACATTGGTTGGTTTTCTATAAATACTGAACTTGAAAGTGTTACCCATTCTGTGTATCAGACAGTCTAGGAATGGCAATTTACAGTCTTGCTCTAATTCCACAGTGAATTTGATCGAGGGGGCTAAGTTGTTAAGTTGTGGTAGGAAAACTTTTAGGTCCTCATTACATGGCCAGAGACATAATACATCATCAACATATCTAAACCAGACTGCTGAGGGTGGTAAAATATTACTTAATAGTTTCTTTTCAAAGAATTCCATATATAGGTTGCTTAATACAGGTGAGAGTGGATTACCCATTGCCATACCAAATTTTTGAGCATAATATTCCCCATTGAATTCGAATTTGCAATCCTTAATACATAGTTTGATGAGTTCGATGAAGTCATCTTTCGAGACGGGCAGTGAAATGTTATCCAGGGAATCTATGAGGAACTCTAGTAAATCATCAACTGGGACCTTTGTAAAAAGTGACGTTACATCAAAGCTGACCAGTTTAAAGTCATGATTAATGTGCAAGTTATTGAGTTTATCAACCAGATCCATATTATTCTTGATATTGGAGTTAGAAATGTTGCCAACTAGGGGGTTTAGTAAGGAAACTAACCATTTCGATAGTTTATAAGAGATTGACCCAACAGAGCTAATGATGGGTCTTGCTGGGTTATTGGGCTTGTGGGTCTTGATTAAACCGTACATGTAAGGCAGTGGAGGGGACGTTGAAGTAAGATGTTTAATGAGAGTAGCTTTGCCTCTCAATAGGGACTTAAGTTTTTTGTTGAACTGGGTGTTGACAGTGTTGAGAGGATTATTTATGAGTTTAGAATATGTTGTAGTGTCACATAAAAGGTCATTCATTTTTGAGATATAGTCATCTTTGTTTAAAATCACTACTGTGTTGGCTTTATCTGCTTTAGTGACATGTAGATCCTTATTTTTCTTAAGGGCTTGGAGTGCTTTGGTGAATCTTTCTGGACAGTTTGAAACACAAGGCTTGGACATAGATGCATACACAACACCTTTACACATGTTCACTTCTTCACTTGTCAAATTACTGAATTTCTCCAAATTGCAAAATGCTCTGGCTATGTCAACACTGTCGACTCCCTTGTTGGAACCATCAAAACTTAAACCATAGCCGAGGGCACACAAGGTATCATTGTCTAGTTGTTTAGAGGAGAGATTCACTACACAGTTGTTATTGGCATCCTTAGTCCAATCACTATTTCTAATAAGGAGTGCCAATTTGTGGTCTATCTTGGCTTGAAGATCAGAACGCTCGCGTCTCAGGTTATCAAAACAGTAGTCCAACATGAACTTTTTCCAATAACTCGGTATGGTCATGATAAAAGCGCGCTTTTTTTGTCTTACAATACGGAAGGCTTCATCCACTTCATCCACTGCCATTTAAAGATTAGTAGGGTCATTACCTGACCATTGTGGACCTGGTCTCACCCTCCTCTGTATATATTCATCTTGTTCTGCATTACTCTATCTAGTCTGTACTCACCCCTGAAGATGTGAATTACACGAAAGCGCTTGGGAACCTCGTGTTTTCTTCTTTCCTGGTGGTTATCAGCATATATATATATATGCAAGTATATCACTGTGGGTGCGCGTGATCCAGGTATATGCTGATAACCACAAGGAAAGAAGAAAACATGAAGTTCCCAAACGCTTTTGTGTAATTCACATCTTAAGAGGTGAGTACAGACTAAGGAGAAGTACAAAACAAGGTACAGTGGGGTATGCTATAACGAATCTAATTGGTTCTAGAACCTTGTTCGTTATAGCATTCGTTCGTTATAGGATTAATCTGTTCCAGGCCCCCAAATACAACCACTTAACACTGAAAAATATAATATAAAATTGTAAAAATTGTAAAAGTGCATAAATATGCATCTAAACCCCTGAAATAACCAATATCATTAATACTTGTAATAAAAAAACAATAAATTAGTAAAAAAAAAAAAAAAAAAAAAAAAAAAAAAAAAAAAAAAAAATAATGTTCGTTGTAGGAGTTTCGTTCGTTATAGCATTCTCAATTTTATAGGTAAAACCGTTCGTTATAGGAATATTCGTAGTAGGATCCGTTCGTTATAGCATACCCCACTGTATATATATATACAGAGGAGGGTGAGATCAAATCCACAATGGTCAGGTATTAGGTAATGACCCTACAAATCTTCAAAAAGCTCTGCAGCAGTCCGGTAGTCAGGTCAGAGGGTAAGCTGACCCAACCTTCTCACCTGGTTACAAATCTTCTTAATTAAAAAATTACCTAATACCTGACCATTGTGGACTTGATCTCACCCTCCTCTGTATATATATATATATATATATACCTTGTTTTGTACTTCTCCTTAGTCTGTACTCACCCCTGAAGATGTGAATTACACGAAAGCACTTGGGAACTTCTTGTTTTCTTCTTTCCTTGTGGTAAATATCATAAACACACGTAGGCATGGCTAGGTTTATTACAAAGTGATGAAAAGGGTACGCTTAATACTGTAGTCCACTAAACACGTAGCTATGCTTTTTTTATTTGGTCCCCCGTCATACGAGTCCATTTCCTCTTACATCAGGACGCCTGAGTCCTCCGTTTTCTCTCTTAACCCTTTGACTGCGCAAAGCGACTTTAGTCGCCTGACAGAACGAAACCTTTCACCGCTCAAAGCGACTTTACTCCACGACCACAGGGGAAAATTCTGAATTTCCCGCGCGCGGCTAAGATCGTCCTGGGGTTAAAAATGCACCCTGTTTGTGCTGCCATCTGGTATCCGCTAGGCAAAACATATCCCAAGGACGCATAAGCTGACACAACCACATGACTCACAGATTTCCAGATCCAGCGTAGCGTCATATATTTGTTCATCATCCACATAAATAATGTATTTTTTATTCTTTTATTATGGTGATAGGCAGTGTAAGTGTTTCAAGCATGTGAATATATATAACAGACCGATATAGATAAGCAAATAGTGGTGGTTATATGTAAAAATATGATTGCTATTTTTTTGTCAGTTTGTCCGTATAAAGATTTGCCAGAAAATTGTTTTAGCGGCATATATCTGTTCATAATCCACATATAGAAGGTAATTTTTAATCTGTTATTATGGTGATAGGCAGTGTAAGTGTTTCAAGCATGAGAATATATATAAAAGACTGATATAGAAAAGCAAATACAGTCAACCCTCACTTTACGAGGTTAATTCAACCCACAGGGTACCGCGGAAAGTGAACAACATAACATATGGGATTAATTGAAATAGAGACTGGGCCGACCCTCAAACTCCACTTTTTGACGACACACAACTATGTTGTAGTAAAAATATTATCTTAACTTTATGATGGTATGCACACACAATTCATAATTAAGAGAAATATCAATAATATTAGGTTTTTTAACACTTACATTTGTAGAAAAGATGGCTGGGCACACGGGGATGGGCGGTTGGTTCCGAGGCAGAGGGCAGATTATTGGCCCTCACCGGTATCACTTGTATCAATTGTATCACTATCCACCACAGAGGCTTGCAGGGCCTCTTTGTCAAACCCCTCAAAGTCCATATCCTCACTATAATTATCACTATCACTGACTTGGGTCGGCTGTGGTGGGTGGCAGGTGAAGAACTCGGTAATGTTTTGATGACTGGGCGACCTTGTGCGCACCATGCTCATGCCGCTTGCACAACATGGCGGATGGCGGGAGAGGGCGGGAGAGATGGCGGGAGGTTTGGATCCAAAAATTGCGTGGCTCGCCAACGGCTCTCCGCGTAAAGGGGTATACGCACCGCGAAATGTGAGCATTCCTGTTTCGGCAGGGTACCGCGTAAACGTGGAAACGCGGAATGTGGGACCGCGTAAAGCGAGGGTTGACTGTAGTGGTGGTTATATCTCATAATATGATCGCTGTTTTTCCGTCTGTTTGCCTGTATAAAGATTTGCTATAATATTGTTTCTGCATAACCCAGGCAGTTTTGGCATAGTCCGGTGTCAAAATATGAATAAAGACAGTGTTATATATATTTGAGAAAAGTTACTTTATAATGAAATAGCCAGTATAAAGACAAAAATTGCGATGTTTGTGATAAGAAATTTCTTTGCTGTTTGTCAGTCACTTTCCATTATCATTTACCGCTGTTTCAGCATAACCCAGACATTTTTGATATAGTCCAGTGTTAAAATATGAATAAAGACTGTGTTATATATATTTGAGTAGTTATTTTGTAACGAAATAGCCTGTATATAGACAAAAATTGCGAAATAAGACAACTTTTCACTGTTCTTATCGCTTCCCATTTTCTGTGAATTGCGAAATAAATTAAGATTTTGCAGTAACTTACCATATATCTCGGCCTACAAGACGGAATTTGAACAAAAAAAAATCGGCCCAAAGTTAGGGGGTCGTCTTAAGCACCAGAGATAAAATTCTTACCTCTTAAATATTGCGGTTTAGCGTGTCAAGAGTGGTGATGGAAACATGGTAGACCACTCACAAGGTCTTACCACTAATTATTTTATACTGAAACTTACGTTTGGGAAGCTGGATTAAAATGAAGATTGCCGGTAAATTAAAATAATAAAAATGTATTATAAACCAGTCCAACATACCGTAAAAGAACAATATACCCCGGTAATAAACACAGTTGCTATCATCACCCCCCCACACCCCCATTTGCCAGTGACAAGAAAGGGAGTGACCTTGACTGTGACCGCCTGTGGCTATTTTTAGCTGTCCTTGTGTTCGGAGGTGGTCAGTAATGCACATCTGTATATTTACTGATCATAATACTGTACTTATCTCCTATAAATAATTAATTTAAATTTTATTTTTTTTACAAAGAATATTCAGTAAATGACTGCGTTAATTCTTGAAACTACCGACAGTGGGAAATTTAGGAAGAGAATGATGAACAAAAGTCACGTCATGGATTCGAGTTTGGTCCTTAATGATCACCATAAATTTCTGTCAACTTCACCTACCAGGTATAATGGTAGCCTCCCTTTTTCGTGAAACAAGTATATAAATTAAAGAAAATACTTGCAGTGTGTTTAATGTATTACAGTATATTATAAATAAATAAATAAACAAAAAATCAGCAAATCTATTTCAAGTAAATGGAAATATTTTACTCACACCAACATTAGTTCTAGTTAAATAACTGACGCTTAAGTGAGTCTCTAGTATACACCAGTCGGTAAAATTTGATGCCAATACTTGAAGTGAATTGGCATTATTTTAAATAACCAACCATAAATAAACGGAAAAAAGATCAGAGGTGAGAAACATCATATTGCATGTATGTTGTGTTGTCAAAGGAAGAGAAACAATTGAAACTCTGCAATTGTGTGTAAATGAGGCAGAAAGATAAATCAGCAACCTAAGACTTGGTCAAAATTTTCGTGATGCCATATGGAAGTAGGGTCTACCAATAGACAATACTGTACATTATGCTTCCAATATCTTCCCAGGCAGTAGAATCTCCCTGTTTGGTAGCTGCCTAAAACTTTTAGTAATATTACTTTGATACAACATGATAAAGTAGACAAACAATGAAAATAAACAAACATGCAGATAAAGCCAACACAGTAGTGATTTTAAACAAAGATGACTATATCTCTAAAATGAATGACCTTTTATGTGATACTACAACATATTCTAAACTCATAATAATCCTCTCAACACTGTCAACACCCAGTTCAACAAAAAACTGAAGTCCCTATTGAGAGGCAAAGCTACTCTCATTAAACATCTTACTTCAACGTCCCCTCCACTGCCATACATGTACGGTGTAATCAAGACCCACAAGCCCAATAACCCAGCAAGACCCATCATTAGCTCAGTTGGGTCAATCTCTTATAAACTATCTAAATGGTTAGTTTCTTTACTAAATCCCCTAGTTGGCAACATTTCTAACTCCAATATCAAGAATAATATGGATCTGGTTGATAAACTCAAAAACTTACACATTAATCATGATTTTAAACTGGTCAGCTTTGATGTAACATCACTCTTTACAAAGGTCCCAGTTGATGATTTACTAGAGTTCCTCATAGATTCCCTGGATGACATTTCACTGCCCGTCTCGAAAGACGACTTCATCGAACTCATCAAACTATGTATTAAGGATTGCAAATTCGAATTCAATGGGGAATATTATGCTCAAAAATTTGGTATGGCAATGGGTAATCCACTCTCACCTGTATTAAGCAACCTATATATGGAATTCTTTGAAAAGAAACTATTAAGTAATATTTTACCACCCTCAGTAGTCTGGTTTAGATATGTTGATGATGTATTATGTCTCTGGCCATGTAATGAGGACCTAAAAGATTTCCTGCCACAACTTAACAACTTAGCCCCCTCGATCAAATTCACTGTGGAATTAGAGCAAGACTGTAAATTGCCATTCCTAGACTGTCTGATACACAGAATAGGTAACACTTTTAAGTTCAGTATTTATAGAAAACCAACTAATGTGTGTTCATACATTCATTATTATTCTGCCCACCATAATAAAGTCAAACAGTCAGTATTTTCAACAATGTTTTTACGTGCCTTGAGAATTTGCAGTCCGGAATTCATCGATGAGGAATACAAATATATATATAATATTGGCTCAAACCTTAAATACCCTAGATCTTTCATAGACAAATGCCTAAACATTACTAAGAAAACTTTTTATAGAACTGATCCCAAGCCCACCCATGACCATAAGAATATCTTAATATTACCATTTCACAAAAATTTCTCACACATTCCTTCACAACTAAAAACCTGGAACGTCAATGTGGCATTTAAAAACTCATGCACTGTTAAACAAATGTTAATCAAGAACTCCCCCAACAACACAATTGGTTGCATTTATAAAGTTCCTTGCAAGGAATGTAATATGTTTTACTTAGGCCAGACAGGTAAAGATCTTGCAACTAGAATTAAACAACACAAATACAGTGTTAGGACAGGCCAGGAATCCAATGCTCTGTTTGTTCATTTGAGGGATAACAAGCATTGCATTGGCTGGGATAATGCCTCCTCAATATTACCATGTAATTCAATTGATAGTAGGAACATCATAGAATCTAGTCTTATTAATCATACCGAAGCATTCAACATGAATTTGAGTAACGGCATGTACAAGCTGGACAATTTTGTAATTAAGAAGATTTGTGATCAGGTGAGAAGGCCGGGTCACCTGACCATCTGACCTGACCACCAACCGTTGTGTGCTATTTAAAGATTAGTAGGGTCATTACCTAATACCTGACCATTGTGGACCTGATCTCACCCTTCTCTGTATATCTACACCTTGATTTGTATTTCTTTCCCTAGTCTGTACTCACCCCTGAAGATGTGAATTACACGAAAGCGCTTGGGAACTTCGTGTTTTCTTCTTTCCTTGTGGTTATCAGCATATACCTAGATCACGCACACCTACAGTGATTTACTTGCGTATATATATATATATATATATATATATATATATATATATATATATATATATATATATATATATATATATATATATATATAATTTGTGTAATAAATGTATGTAGTAAGTATGTACAGTAATCTTTTTCACTCAAATCCTAATGAAACACTATTGAATTAGAATACTGTAGCTGGTTGAAGCAAGCTTATAAATTAAAGAAAATACTTGCAGTGTGTTTAATATGTTACAGTATGTTATAAATAAATAAATAAACAAATAAATCGGTAAATCCATTTCAAATAAATGAAACAATTGTATTCGACACCGACATTAGTTCAAGTTAAATAACAGACTTTTAAGTGAGTCACTAGTGTTTACACTACACCAACCTGTAACATTTGATGCCATTACTTGAAGTGAATTGGCCTTATTTTAAAAAACCAAGGATGTATAAACAGCACTGGTCAATGGGATGGTTGGTAAAGGACTACTGGGTCAGTAAGCTCCCAATGGTAGGTGTCACATTTGGGGTACCGGTCTTATACAGCGAATAGGGCTAAAAAGCTACTTTTTAAATGGAAATTTTTGGGGCCGTCTTATACACCCCGTCGCCTTGTAGGCCGCGATATACGGTATATATTTGTTATAACATACAGAATCCAACCAAAAAACTCGCCCAAAAGGAATACAGAAGGGAGGTTATTGTAGGCATGTTGGATGGGTACTCTCTCAAGGAATCAAAACATCAGAGGAGTGTAGCACTTTACATTAATTATTACCACAGTTTTGGGTCATGATTTATCATTCTGGAGGCAATTCTGGCAACATCTGAGTTCCTCAAACCACTTTACCTGAAGAAAACCTGAGATATATATATTTTTTTTAACTTTTTTCCATAAAAACATGATTTTCCACTAGATAACAACATTTCTAAGGAATATAAATGCCATATATGGAAAGACCAAGTTTTTTTCATTATAGAAAAGCAATAAAAAAGCTCAAAACAGCACTTTAATTTTTTGGTGACTTAATGACACTTTCCGGGAACAAACTTGAAATAGGACGGAGCGGTCAAAGGGTTAATTTTAGAGTGCACCAGAAACTTTACTATTTTTAGTAATGACACAGAATTTGAAATTGTAACCCCAATTGCAACTGGGGCTGCAATTGTTGAGGCAACTAGATATGTCTGATTACAGCAAATGTGTTATTGTCAATTTGTAGGTGAAAGATTTTATCCTCAATAAATGTAGGTTAATGTTTCACCTGTAGGCAAATGCTTAAAAAAAGCCTAAGTAAGGAAGCATATTCCTTTAACACATAATATCTGACCAGTATGGGGAGGAGCATCGTGGAGTGGTAGTCCAGCAGGCGTCATGTTTTTTTTAGGGGGGGGGGGGCGCGCCACGGACATATATGCAATCGGACGTTAACCGGAGCATGACTGTACTTAAAACATATACAGTATTACCCCGCCTAACGCGGTTTCACTTAGCACGTTTTACCGTATACGCGGTGCCTCGCCAGAGCTGAACTTTCACTTAACGCGGGTTTTTTCCACATATATGCGGTGAGTGTCCGGCTGGAGATGCTATTTTTAGATTTGTCCCACCCGCCACCCTGCCTGTTTTAGCTCATATAATTCATACAAATTACCCGACCAGAATATAATTTACATTGCTGGAATTCTTACAATACGATGATCATTTTGAATATAAACATCATAGATTTTGCATTAGACACACAAATTTTAGATAAAATGTTTACTCTGAGTAAATATGTTCTCTTTTGTGCAAAATATATGATATTTATATTCAAAATATTCCTGGTCTTACAAGGAATCCAGCAATGTCAATTATATTATCCTAACTTTAGTTTGAGGTATTATTTATTACTAAAAAATTAAATATTCTGGTTTTCCCACACATCTCCTTGGGACGGTTGGTGGGGGGTGGGGGGGAGGGAGGGACCGACCGACCGACCATCTGTTACCCTGTGAAGAACATATTTTTTTTTTTATTAACTGAAGATATTTGTTTTAGCTCATAAAATTCATACAAATTACCCGGTCAGAATATAATTTACATTGCTGGAATTCTTATAATTTGATGATCATTTTGAATATAAACATCATCGATTTTGCATTAGACATACAAATTTTAGATAAAATGTTTACTCTGAGTAAATATGTTATCTTTTGTGCAAAATATATGACATTTATATTCAAAATATTCCTGGTCTTACAAGGAATCCAGCAATGTCAATTATATTATCCTAACTTTAATCTGAGGTATTATTTAATACAAAATGTTAAAATTTAGTTTTTTCACCCAACATCTCTTGAAGGGAGGATTGGTGGGGGGTGGGGGGGAGGGTTGGGACTAACCATGCGGTTGGAAGAGGGGGGAGGCAAGGTGGGGTACTTTGATTGACAGATAGTGTCGTGAAGAATATTTTTTTTTTTATTAACTGAAGATATTTGTTTTAGCTCATAAAATTCATACAAATTACCCGGCCAGAATATAATTTACATTGCTGGAATTCTTACAATTTGGTGATCATTTTGAATATAAACATCATATATTTTGCATTAGACATACAAATTTTAGATAAAATGTTTACTCTGAGTAAATATGTTATCTTTTGTGCAAAATATATGACATTTATATTCAAAATATTCCTGGTCTTACAAGGAATCCAGTAATGTCAATTGTATTATCCTAACTTTAGTTTGAGGTATTATTTATTAAAATTTAGTGGTTTTCCCCCAAAAATTTCTCAGAGAGGGAAGAGCCAGTGAGTGTAGTGTGAGAAGAGGGGGAGGGAGTTGAGTCCATTATTTGAATGGACATTAACTTGGCGACTGTATTTCTCTTAAGTATTAATTGTGTGCATGTACCATCATAAAATTAAGATGTTATTTTTACTACAACATAGTTATGTGTCGTCAAAAAGTGGAGTTTGGGGGTCGGGCCGGTTTCTATTGGAATTAATCCCATATGTTCTGTTGTTCACTTAACGCGGTTTTCACTTAACACGGTACCCTCTGGGTTTTATTGACCGCGTTAAGTGGGGTACAACTGTATATATATTTTTTTTTTACATTAAATTTACTACAGCTACAACCAGGGTCTTATTTTCTTAAATTTTCGTGTAGAACTATTGTCCTGGACTCCCAGCTGTAAACACAAACGAAAATGATGGAGTTCCATTTCCTCTTGTGTGACCATATTATTATTAATTTTTATTGTATAAGGTGCAATCAGAAACATTATTTAAAGAATATAGTTTGCAATTTTCATTAATTGTATTGTTTTGGGGGGAAAAGAGGGTAAAAAGCCACACAAAAGATATGAAAAGGTCACACTTGGGAATGCATCTCATTATTATTGCTTTATTTTAATAGGAACACTTGGGAACGCATCTCATTATTAATGCTATATTTTAATAGTACTTAATGATTCGCAATAAGACGATTCACCTTACACTGCAATATTGGAGGATACATTTACGTCATTATTCGAGGCTTTACTGTACAGTATTACCCCGCTTTACACGGTTTCACTTTCCGCGATTTCTCATTTACGCGGTACCTTGCCAGAACCGGACTTTCACTTTCCGCGGTGCATCTACTCATATACACGGTGAAGTATAATTTTTTTTTTATTTAGCTCATAAAATTCATACAAATTACCTGGCCAGAATATAATTTACATTGCTGGAATTCTTACATTATGATGATCATTTTGAATATAAACATCATAGATTTTGCATTAGACATACAAATTTTAGATCTAATGCAACAATTTGGTTTACACAAAGCAAATATTTTATCCTTTGTGCAGAATATATGAAGTTTCCATTCAAAATATTCCCTGACCTGCAAGGAATCCAGAAATGTCAATTATGTTATCCTAACTTTAGTCTGAGTTATTATTTATTACTAAAAAAGTAAATATACTATTTTCTCCCAAAGCTTCTCTGGTAGGGAGGGAAGGTGGGGGGGGGGGGGGGGGGGGGGGAGGGAGGGAGGGAGGGAGGGACCCACCCAGCTAGGGCAGAGTATTTTATTTGACAGATAGTGTCCTTGAAGAATATTTCTTTGTTTATTTACTGAAGATATATGTTTTAGCTCATAAAATTCATACAAATTACCCAGCCAGAATATAATTTATATTGCTGGAATTCTTACAATATGATGATCATTTTGAATATAAACATCATGGATTTTGCATTAGATATACAAATTTTAGATCTAATGTAATAATTTGGTTTACACAAAGCAAATATTTTATCTTTTGTGGAAAATATATGAAGGTTACATTCAAAATATTCCCTGACCTGCAAGGAATCCAGAAACGTCAATTATATTATCCTAACTTAAGTCTGAGGTATTATTTATTACTAAACGTTAAAATCTAGTGTTTTCACCCAAACATTTCTCAGAGAGGTAGGAGCGAGTGAGCTGGGAAGAGGGGGGGGGGGGGGGATTTGAGTCCATTATTTGAATGGACATTAACCTGGCGACTGTATTTCTCTTAAATATTAATTGTGTGAGCATACCATCATAAAATTAAATGTTATTTTTACTACAACATAGGTATTGTGTCGGAAAAGTGGAGTTTGGGGGTCGGGCCAGTCTCTATTGGAATTAATCCCATATGTTCTGCTGTTCACTTTCCGCGGTACCCTGTGGGTTCAATTGACCGCGTAAATCGGGTACTACTGTATTAGAGAACGATACTTAAGTAAAAGCACTAAAATGTTTGAGTACTTTTTAAAAAGTAAATACCCATAAATATTATTCAAGTACAGTAATCATGTGAATTTATTTATTTACTTTACAACTCTGATGCCAGGGTAATTGTAAGAACCTGCCATTTTTCTAAGAAAGTTGATTAATTAATTTCTATAATGTCAAAATGAAGAATCACTTAATTGAGAAAAGTGAATGAAATATGATGCATTAAAGTATGTATTGTTTGCTTTTGTATCACCACAATTCTTAATGAATGTTCAAACACCCTTACATGCTTGTGTCTGGAGGAAACTGCCAAAGTGCGCTGGTCCTCCAGAAAGGCTGCATCAGTCACCCAAACAGGAACTCGCAACTCTAGCATGTCTGGTTTCACCTGAATGAAAGAAAGAAATATTAAATAAAAAAATTTCTGTTATTAGAAGATGCATGCAAGTGAAACAAGTGTAAATCAGTACACAAAAAAGTAAAAAATAGAGTGAGAAATATATGTGAAGGGTGTAAACTGATGTAAGCCTATAGGATAATGATAGACTGAAAGAGCAGTACTACTACAGGGTATATAAATACAGTATAGATTAGAGGTATAGTAAAGACCCAGAGAACCAGACTATTTAAACCACAGTGATGTTGTTAAATAGACGGAATCTGTTATTCATATCAGCAGGGAGGCACAACTGTTCAAAACAACTGTCAGAATATTACAGTAACATAAAGTTTGACTTATATAAGCTCATAATAAATAAGTTTAAGTAAAATGATCATACTTATGATATACTTTCAGTTAATTCAATTGTTGTTATCTAAAGTGTTAATAGATGTAGGTAAGGTTCTTGATTGTAGAAGCTTTCAGAGCAGCAGAGAAGATATTTTAAGGTTACTAAGTCCCGACGTATGTGTATGTGGCATGGATGGCCTTGTGGTAAAGTGGATGATGTGGATGTGTACAATAAACCCTGTACTGTATCATATAGATTTTATAGATCTTTTGTTTTTTAAATATTTATTTTTTTAACCAAACTTTTAGATAAAGTATTTTGGTAAAAAAATGATGTCTAGCTTAATTAGAACTGATTTTATTGTCTCTAGTGACTCCATGAATGGAGCTGTGTTTTACAGCAAAGACAGTGTGGTATTTTCTACGAGTCTAAATGATACATCTCGCAGGAGCATACTACTGTACAACTATACTGCATAAACCAGCAGATTCTGCCATCTTTAGCCTAAAGTAGGCAGACACTTCAATCAGCTGATTACATAACTATAATCACGTCTTAAAATTTGGGATGGAGGTTGGGTGGGGAATTATTGGGTAGTGTACTGATCTGATGCAATGTCAGGTCACCCATTGTTGGGTGGAGGTATAGTGGGCCTAATGACCTAAAGATATCTTGAATAAAGACAAAAGCTAAGGTATTTTTGACATGCGAGGCAGTTAACAAAAAGTGTATAAACTTTTATTCCCAACATCTGTTGTTTTTGTGTTAGAGAAATGAATTCCGTACCATTGCACATATGGAAACGCATTTCTGATGACTTATATTTTACCGTATATATTCGTCTATAATTCTACAGGTTGTACCTCTCTAGTCCGGCAACCTCGGGACCTGACCGGTGCCGGACCATGGAAATTCACCCTTTTCCTGGATAGATAGTGACTTGTGCTTAAGCCTGGAAGCACTAGCACCACTTTCTCTGCATCATGGTCTCTTTGAAGACATATTGAAGGGTTAAATGTCGTATAGTAGCTTCTCAAATTTCGCGAGTTTTTAATTCTTAACATATTTTATTGGAACACACAAAAAAATAAAAAAATAAAAATTTTGACGGCGGAAACTTGAATTTCGACGGGTTTGAACGGCCAGCCAACGTGCAGACGACGTGCATAATCGTGTAAACAGCGTCATTTCTCTTATGTACAAAAGATTCATTATTGTTTATTACTGAATGTCTTTTTTATTGAATTAATGTTTATGTGTGCAAAATGAGCAATACAATTCATTAATAATACGTAGAATATTAAAACACACGAGGAAATGACACAGCATTGTTTTCATTGATTACAAAACCAGTGACTGACTGGTTCTACATATAAAACTGAAGAAAATAAGACCTTGGTTGTAGCTGTAGTAAAATTAATATGGTTGTTTTAAGTAATGTTATTTAATGTTAATAAATGGAACAATAGAAGTAGCTAACGATAATGGTAAAGAAAAAGAGAGATCGCATATGTAAGTGCGCATGCGCACACGTGAAAACATATCGTCATTACTTTACATAAGAATATGAAAGCAACACTGATTTACTGTACATATATATTTTAATTAAAGTTTCTGAATTTGTTTTTATTGAATTAATGTTTATGTGTGCAAAATTAACAATACAATTTATTAATAATACGTGGAATATTAGAGGAGTCGAGACGGCTGCCGGCATTGTTTATGCTAAAGCTTACGAAACCAGTGACTGATTGGTTCTACATATAAAACTGAAGAAAATAAGACCCTGAGTTTAGCTGTAGTAAAATTAATGTAAAAAAATGAATATGGTTGCTTGAAGTACCTGTAATGTTATTTAATGTTAATAAATGGAACAATATAAGTAGCTAACCATTAATGGAAAAAAAAAAAAAGTGAGACTGCTCGTATGTAAGTGCGCACATGTGAAAATATATCGTCATTACTCTACATAAGAATATGAAAGCAACACTTATTTACTGCTCATATATATTGAAGGGTTAAATGTTGTACTCTGTATAGACAAGCAGAGAGAGAGAGAGAGGGAGAGAGCAGCCGAACTGCTGGATGTAAACAAACCTTAATTTCCCGCGGCTTTTTTTTTTTAAGGGGATTAGCCCACCCGGGAATAGGTCACTGACCCACATTAGGGCCTGAGGAGCAAAAATTTAATACTCCTGTAATAATAATAATAATTCAGATAAGTAAAAAAAAAAAAAAAGAAAAAAAAAAGAAGCTGCCTATCTACCTATTGGACAAACTAAGATCGTTCCGGACCACAGAATGCCGGACTAGAGAAGTACAACCTGTACAGCTAGTTCTGCTATAACGAGATAATTGTGTTCTTGTAAAATATCGTGTTATAGAAAATCGCGTAATAGAAATAACAGGGCTTATGGAGAAAATAGGGTTAGGTGCAGATTACTCGAAATCGAAAAAATTTAGCAGTTAGCCTAACACAAAGGATAGCACAGTCTAAATAAATGTTACATTCATATCTAATAATGAAATCATACAGTAAATGTAACACTTTACCTTGAAAAAATATGAATATAACTTGATGGGGGAGAAGGGTGATTTTGAGGTTGATAAAATCGAGCTTCTCTTCAAGTGTTATATCCTTTCTTTTACGGTCATCACCGGGAATTCTATCACCAGAACGCTTCTTGTTGATATTCTTCTTTACTATATTCACAGTTAATACAGTGGGGTATGCTATAACGAACGGATCCTACTACGAATATTCCTATAACGAACGGTTTTATCTATAAAATTGAGAATGCTATAACGAACGAAACTCCTACAACGAACATTATTGAATTTTTTTTTTCTAATTTATTGTTTTTTTATTACAAATATTAATGATATTCTTTATTTCAGGGGTTTAGATGCATATTTATGCACTTTTTTACAATTTTTACAATTTTATATTATATTTTTCAGTGTTAAGTGGTTGTATTTGGGGGCCTGGAACGGATTAATCCTATAACGAACGAATGCTATAACGAACAAGGTTCTAGAACCAATTAGATTCATTATAGCATACCCCACTGTACCACAAAATTGGAGAAATAGTAAGCAAAAATCACGTTATAGCAAACAAGCATTCGCGTTATACAAATATCATTCCTAATTCATAAATCGCGTTAGAGCAAATTCGCGTTATCAAAACACACGTTATAGCAGAACTCACTGTACCTCGTTTATAGGTCGACCCTGATTTTTTGACCAAGAAATCATTAATTTATGATATGCCTTGTTAATAGGTCGACCCAAATTCTTGAGGGTAACAGAACAGCAAAACCTTCACTAAAAACAATCTACGTCCTATAAACTGAGGGTCGCTGTGCCTGAAACACCGAGCGCCGAAGGCAAATTGTTTACCAGTATTATGACACTTTACAATGAAACGCGGGTAGTTTCAGCAAAAATATTGTATATTTCCATTCAGGTATTTATTCAAGTCAATTAGGAGGAAATCTTATTGTAATACAACAGCTTTTTTAACTGAAAACCATTCGAAAAACGATTACGGTAACATCTTTTGAACAACGAAAGAAAACTTAAGTCGATTGTTTTCGTTATGATTTTATCCTACTTTCTACTGTAATATGTACGTCATTTCAGAAAAAAATATTACATTTCCATAAATGTATTATTTCAAGCACAGTATGAATAGAATATCATTGTAATATAACAGTATTTTAACGGAAAACTATTAAAAAAACGAGTAACATCTCTTGAACATCTGAAGGTTAGGTAAAGTCTTTTGTTTTCGTCATGTATTTTATCCTATTTTACATTGAAATACATCACGTTTCAGCAAAACTATAATTTATTTCCGAGAATATATTCATTCCGGCACAGTTAAGGCAAAATATACTTTTGATGTAACAGTTTTTTAACTGAAAACGATTAACAAAACACGTACCGTCTAGCTGATACTCAACAGCGGGTGGTGCGTCGTGCATCGCTGTAAACAATATGAGGTTGAGGTGGATTACCAGGTATTATATTAAGTGTGAAATATCGAAAAGGTTTTTATTACCGGTCTTTTTTGTAGATCAATGGGTTTTTAGGAAAGTCTTCGAGGTAGTAGATAATGACGAAAATTACGATGTTATTTACTTAAGACTTTAGCAAAGCATTTGACAGAGTATCACATCAAAGGCTTCTGAGAAAAGTTAAGGCTCATGGTAACGAGGGGAAAGTTTTAAATTGGATAAAATCATGGCTCACCAATAGAACGCAAAGGGTCAGCGTAGATGGTGTTAAATTTGAGTGGGGCTGTGTAACCAGTGGGGTTCCCCAGGAGTCAATACTAGGCCCACTCTTGTTCATAATCTACATAAACGATCTAGATACTGGGATCAGCAGTGACATAAGCAAGTTTGCGGATGACACCAAAATAGGGCGGGAGATTAATTCAGGGCAGGATGCAAATGCACTACAGGAGGATCTAAATAAACTGCAGGGGTGGTCTGAAAATTGGCAAATGAAATTCAACACCATCAAGTGCAGCGTACCTAATATTAGAAGAACAAATACTGTCAATGTATACAGCCTTAACAACATCAACCTAGAGAAGTCGACTTGTGAAAGAGACATAGGGGTACTTGTAAGCCCGGACCTACGGCCTAGAAAACAGTGCGTTAATGTTCGAAATAAGGCAAACAGAGTATTGAGTTTTATATCTAGAAGTGTAAGTAATAAGAGTGCAGAGGTCTTATTGCAACTATATCTTGCGCTAGTTAGGCCGCACCTCGTGCCCTTATTATAGAATGGATATCAATTCACTAGAGTCAGTGCAGCGAAGAATGACCAAAATGATCCAGGGACTTAGAAACCTTCCATATCAGGATAGGTTAAAGAAACTAAACTTGCATTCCCTAGAAAGACGAAGAGTGCGGGGAGATATGATAGAAGTATTTAAGTCGGTGAAAGGAATCAATAAAGGGGATATAGATAAAGTTCTTATAATATCCGAGCAGGATAGACTCGGAGCAACGGATTTAAGTTGGATAAGTTTAGGTTTAGGAGGGAGATAGGAAGGAACTGGTTCACAAATAGGGTGGTGGACGAGTGGAACAAGCTTAGCAACTTTGTAGTAAGTGCTGGAATGCTGGAAAGTTTCAAAAGGAGGCTGGATAGATTCATGGATGATAGAGAGTGGTAGTGACTCTCAACAGGAGCTGCCATGCACAGGCCAACAGGCCTATTGCAGACTCCTTATTTTCTTATGTTCTTATGATAAGTTAGCCTGTGCTAAGAACTTCAACATACACTACTGAATGCACGTTGTAAGGTAAGTTAGCCTATTGTAAGTTGGTGAGCCTCATCTGCTGAAGGCACTGCACAGCTTTTCATTACTAATTGGTACATAATTTACGTTTCCGTTGTTTACTGGCAGTAAATGGTAAATATTTTTCATGTCTAAAGCTAAAAGTTGCTCCTCACCCTTCCCATCATGCACAGATTCAACCTAACAAAACTATTACCCAAATAGAGGTCGACACTCAGTTTTTTGCCTAAAAAATTGGTCTTAAAAACTCGAACTACACACGAGTATACAGGGGTATACGGTACTTATGAAGTACTGTATATACCCTGTACTTAGTTCTGTAGTATATATGAAGTGTACAGGTATTAATTAAGCGCAGATTATTACAGTAATGTATCTTTAAACATTAATGAATATCAAAAAAACAATATTGTGTCATGACTGAGGCAGGAGTTGTTGACAAACACTTTGTGAGAGGCGACCCTTTGCGGGAGGGAGGGGGGTTGGAGAGGGAGGCGGTCACATTTACCCTCCCTACCTCGCAGCATTCGCTCTAAACTTCTAATTGTGATAGGGATATGAATTTGATACCACAATGATCCTGAATAAATTTTCTGTAAGACATTTCCAATAAGATATCCTTATATAAAATATTTCGACATTACAGTCGGCCCTTCACATACGCGGGTTTAGCATTCACGGATTCGCAAATACGCGGATTGCCCCGCCGGAGGAATATTCTGTACATTAAAGTAATTGAAGTACATTCAAATCGCGTGCCATTCAAATCGCGCGCGGTACCGAACACGGGACACCGCCCGCTCCCGCAACCTCACACACACACACACAACGCATAGCTCTCCCTCACTCAGTCAGTCTCACTGTAACCACGCTTGTGTTGACATCAGCATTGTAGTTGCAAAAATATTACATTTCCGTGAATGTATTATATCAAGCACAGTATGAATAGAATATCACTAATATAAGAGTATTTTAACCGAAAACTACTAAAAAAACGAGTAACATATCTTGAACATCGGAAGGTTAAGTAAAGTCTCTTGTTTTCGTCATGTATTTTATCCTATTTTACATTGAAATACATCACGTTTCAGCAAAACTACCATTTATTTTTGAGAATATATTCATTCAGGCACAGTTTAGGTAAAATATACATGTGCTGTAACATTTTTTTAATTGAAAACGATTCGAAACACACGTACCAAGAAATAACGTTGGAGAAGTTGGGGGAGATGACCAGGATGATTGAGGCACTGAAAAACCTGGCCTATAGTATGGACCCCTCCATGATGAGTGCCCTGAAATTCATGCGAGGGATGGATGATGCTTTTGCTCCATACAAAATCATCATGGAAGAAATGAAAAGAAAGAGACGACAACTCCCCACCACCATGTTCTTTGATCACCGAAGGAGAGATCCAACACCATCAATCGCTGGCGGCAGTGAATCCACCGTCGCCCCCACTTCACCACCTGTTATGGAATTGAGTGACGATGAGCCCGATGACCCCCGCCTTGTCGCCGAGGAGAGGTACGGTACAGTAAAGTGAAATTCGTATCTTTTTTTTTTAATAGCTTTTCTTGCCATGCTTATTGTTTGTAAAAATGCACAGCACAGTACAGTTCAGTACTGTACATAGGAAGTGGAGGTGCAGTTATTCACAAAACATTTGTGTTTGTTGTCGGCAGTAGTGGCGGTGAGGAGGTAAAGGTGGAGGAGGGAGCGGAGGGAGCGAGTTGAGAGGAGTGGTGAGGTGACCTTGGACGCGAGAGCAGGAGCAGGGACGAGTGGAGATGCCAGCCAGTATGTTTTGGGTGTATTAATTGTTTTTATAGCTATTTTTGCATTTTAATATTAAATACTGTACATTACGTTTCAACAAAACTACCATTTATTTCTGAGAACAAAGAAATGTAATATTTTTGCTGAAATGATGTACGTATTATAGTGGAAAGTGGGATAAAATTGTGACGCTAAACAATGACTCTCTCTCTCTTTCTTTCGTTCAAAAGATGTTGCCGTAATCGCTTTTCGAATGGTTTTCAGTTGTGGGATTATAAGGCTAATGATAGGATAGAATATTATTGTAATACAGTACGAGTACAGTACAACAGTTTTTTAACTGAATACCATTCGAAAAGCGATTACGGTAAAATCTTTTGAACAACGAAAGAAAGCGAAAGTCATTGTTTTCATAATTTTATCTCACTTTCCACTGTACAGTAATATGTACGTCATTTCAGCCAAAATATTACATTTCCATATTTATTTCTGAGAATATATTCATTCAGTCACAGTTAAGGTAAAATATACTTGTGATGTAATATTTTAATGAAAATACGGTAACGTAGTTTTCTTTTGTATCAAATTTAATTAACAAAGATTGATGTTTCAAATGTAATGAACAAAAATTTATGTACAGTATCTATAAATAAATTTTAACAAATGAATACTTTGTTTTACATCGTCCTGTGTATACCATACCATGGATTTGGCTACTTTGGGCTAGCTATGATGATGCAAGAGACTGCCCTGGTGACTGTACCGACACTCACAGCTGGTGGTGCGTTGGTGCGTCGTTTCCATTGTTTACTGGTAGTTACTGGTAAATACTTTTCAACTTAACGAAACTATTACCCTTTTAGAGGTCGACCCCCAATTTTTTGCAAAATAATTTGGTCTTAAAAACTCGAACTACACAGGTATATACGGTAAATAAGGACATGGGGGGCCAGGGTTTTTTTAGGGGGGGGGGCAGCAAAAGTACACGGATTTTTAACATTCACGGGTATCTCTGTTACCTAATCCCTGCGTATGTTAAGGGCCGACTGTATATGATGGGGATTCCATTCATTTACATAAAAAAAAAAAAATGTAAGAAATGTTGATACCAGAGTCAATAAACTCAGTTCTAATTAAGTTAAACACACCATTTTTTTTACCAAAATAATCCTGAATACTTTCTTTTTTTACAGGGATTAGCCCACCCGGGTACAGGGCACTGACCCACATCGGGACCTGGGGGGTGAAAATGTAATAATAATAATAATGATAACACTAATAATAATAATTCAGATCAGTAAATTTTATAATAAAAAATAACAAAAATAAAATAATTAAATAAATATATTTTAAAAACAAAAGCTCGACATGATATGGGCATGAATGGACCTGTGTTACAGCAAAGACAGTGGTATTTTCCACCCATCACAGGAAAATTCCATGAGTCTTAACGATGTATCTCGCTGGAACTGTATTTATTTACACAAACACCACTGTACATGTACAATTATCATTTGTATTGTAAACAAAATAATGTATACTCGTGTACTACTATACTGTATATGCTGAACTCACAAGCAGACATTGTTCACTCAGCTGACTGTAATACTTAACTGTAATCATGTCTTAACACTTGCAATGGAGGTTGGGAGGGAGATTAGTGGGTCATGTTACTGACCTGACCTGATGATATATCAGGTCACCCACTGTAGGGGTGGGGGATTAGTGGGTCTTATGACAAGAAAAGTCTTGAAAACAGATGAAAAGTTCTTTGTTGACAGTGTGGTTACAGCACTTGTCTGCCTCCATATTGGTGTATTGACATAATCCACACAAAACTATGAGAAGAAAAGGCAGCTACCAAACAGGGAGGTACTACCGCCTGGGAAGATATTGGAAGCATAATGTGTTGTCTAATGGTAGACCCTGCTGTCATATGGCATCATGAAAATTGTGACCAAGTCCCAGGTTGCTGATCTGACTTTTTGCCTCATTTACACACAATTGCAGGGTCTCAATTGTTTCTCTTACTACTGACAACACAAAATATATACTGTATATTGTTTCTCACTAATTTTTTTTTCAATTTGTATTTCTTTATGGTTCTTTGTTATTATTATTATTATTACATTTTCGCCCCCTAGGCCCCGATGTGGGTCAGTGACCTGTGCCTGGGTGGGCTAATCCCCGTAAAAAAAAAAAAAAAAAAAAAAAAAAAAAAACTACTTTTTGTACAATATCTGTTACTGTACTTTTTTATCTATTATGCATTATGTACAGTGATCCCTTGCTTAACGAGTGCCTCGGTTAACGAGATTTCGGCTAACGAGTTACCTTCCATAAGATTCTTAATTCGGTTAACGAGCAATCCCTCGATTCACAAGTCGACCTCAACATGTTTTCGCTTGCACTCGGCAGTCCACCAGCTGTAGTATTAGTCCGCCAATGCAGTAATCAGTTTTAGGGCTTAAATTCCTGACTATTTTCGTAAATATCAAGAAGTTTTACTATTCAATAATTTTAAAAGTTTTATATTATTTTTTTTTAGTCATTTTAACAATTATTGAACATAATTGAAGTATAGGAAGCTAGTTTTTTGCCCGCCATACAGACTGTCAACACACCATACAGGCGTCAGTCTCTGTGTCTTTTCAGTGGAGGTAACATCTTGCTTGAGACTCTTCAACTAAATGCTTTTTTTCTGAGTTTCCAGTCAAATTATTGATCATTTTAAAATATATTTTACATATTAACAATATATAATGCAGTGCAGTGTTGATTTAAAGAAAATAATCTTGAATTACACCAAGTGAACTAAAATTTTGTGGGTGAAATGGTGCCATGGGGTGACTTCTCTTCCACCCCAATGCCTTCTCTTCGCCCTTCTCCTCCACCCCCATTCTAATTTCCATCATCACCATCATCATCCAGGAGCCTTCTACATACACACCTCAAAGTAAGTGTACTTACTACCTTTTTTGTTGATTTTAGGCAATTTTCGGTGAGCTGGAACCAATTACCCAAAACCCATTGAAACAATGATTTTGGTTAACGAGCAACCTTCTAGAACGAATTGTGCTCGTTAACCGAGGGACCACTGTATAGTGTTTATTAGAGCAGGTTTGGAATAGTTATGGTCTCTGGAACCTAACCCGTAAGTTATCGTCCAGCAGTGCCATTTTCCATTGGGATATGTAAACCGAGACTGTGTTGTTACTGCTTTGTAAATAAAATGTGCCCTATGGAGAGTTTCTGACAGTAAGCTATGGTAGTCATTCACAGAGAAAAGGAAGCTTTCATTTGATGCACCAAAGCTAAGAGCTGCAGATATATATGAGTTTCCTTTAACTCCGATTTCTAACCTTTCCTGAACAGTGAAATAACCACAAAACAAAGACCACACCACACAATGGCAGGTTACAGTACATGCATACAGAAAGAAACACACACACACCTAACCTAACTTCTTCTGCGAATTGCTGTTTGATACCACAACCGCATCCAACCCATACGAGCACGTACTGATTGCTATAAGAACAGCCCAGTCCCAACCATTGTAAAAATTATCAATAACTTGTAATCAACCAGTGTATTCACTCCCAGTTAGTCTTACCTTTTAGCACTGTCACTATGTAGTATGACCTTCTCCCCACCTTGCTATTATATATCGTATTTGTATCACTTAAGTTACCTGTATATTATTTGTAAAGCAAGAGACCCATTCCCCAATTATGTGACTGTATATTTTCAGCCTTCTGGCTGCCATGCTCTTTCAATAGAGTTAATTATTACTACACACACACAAACACTTGAACGCATCCAAGCATTTGACAAAATTTAATTGTAACAGACCACATACATTCTTGGCTTTAAATGTGGGCTCCTCTGGATGTTGTAAATCCCACAACTGAAGATCATTTTCTTTCCCTCCTGTGGCAATTATACTTGGTGTTCCTGGATTCTGTCTCATAGTTGTCAAAAATTCACCTGACGTTAAGGCATTTATCTCAACTGGTACTTTCCCTCGCCAAAGTGTCACCTGACCAGACTTGACGGCAGAAATAGTTATGCTGAAAAGAAAACAACTGTCAAAAATAGTCAAAAATCAGTAAAAATGGGACTAAACTTACCTCATTATTTATTAATTAAAAACACATACAGAATGAACCTACAAGTCGGAAACTCTGGCAAACCCTCAATAATGGTGGCTGGGATTAATACATAGATTAAGCATATCTTCCCAATGCAACCAAAGCTCCTAAAATGGGATGTTATAAGGATGTCGCCACTTAAAATCAAACACCTTGTGATTTATAAACAGCTTAAGGCATCAACCTTTGGGAGTAATAGCAAATAATATTATAGCCGAGACACACCAATATAATTAATTGGCAGTCTTTTTTTTTTTTTTTTTAAGAATTCGAGTTAACGGTCACAACAGAGCTCAGGAGCTTGATCTTTTTGAATGGGTTTTCTGTGAAACAGTTTATCCATTTCATTAACCTTTCCATATCTTTCTTTGTTCCAAACAGAGAGATAAGTACAGTACAGTTGTACCCCACTTAACGCGATCAATAAAACCCAGAGGGTACCGTGTTAAGTGAAAACCGCGTTAAGTGAACAACACAACATATGGGATTAATTCCAATAGTAACTGGCCCATCCCCAAACTCCACTTTTTCCGACACAATACCTATGTTCTAGTAAAAATAACATTTTAATTTTATGATGGTACATGCACACAATTAATACTTAAGAGAAATAGAGAAATAAAGTCGCCAAGTTAATGTCCATTCAAATAATGGACTCGACTCCCTCCCCCTCTTCTCACACTACACTGCTGGCTCTTCCCTCTTAAGAAATTTTTGGGGGAAAACCAGGTATAGTAATAAATAATTCCTCAAACTAAAATAAGGATAATATAATTGACATTGCTGGATTCCTTGTAAGACCAGGAATATTTTGAATACAAATGTCATATATTTTGCACAAAAGATAACATATTTACTCAGAATAAACTTTACATCTAAAATTTGTATGTCTAATGCAAAATCTATGATGTTTATATTCAAAATGATCACCAAATTGTAAGAATTCCAGCAATGTAAATTATATTCTGGCCGGGTAATTTGTATGAATTTTATGAGCTAAAACAAATATCTTCAGTTAATAAAAAAAAAAATATTCTTCACAACACTATCTGTCAATCAAAGTACCCCAACTTGCCTTCCCCCCCCTCTTCCAACCGAGCGGTCAGTCCCAACCTTCCCCCCCCACCCCCCACCAATCCTCCCTTCAAGAGTTTTTAACATTTGGTATTAAATAATACCTCAGATTAAAGTTAGAATAATATAATTGACATTGCTGGATTCCTTGAAAGCCCAGGAATATTTTTAATACAAATGTCATATATTTTGCACAAAAAATAACATATTTACTCAGAATAAACTTTATATCTAAAATTTGTATGTCTAATGCAAAATCTATGATGTTTATATTCAAAATGATCATCAAATTATAAGAATTCCAGCAATGTAAATTATATTCTGACCGGGTAATTTGTATGAATTTTATGAGCTAAAACAAATATCTTCAGTTAATAATAAAAAAATATTCTTCATTGTAACAGATGGTCGGTCGGTCAGTCCCTCCCTCCCCCCCCCAATCCCCCACCAACCATCTCACCATATGTGTGGGAACACCAGAATATTTACCTTTTAAGTAATAAATAATACCTCAAACTAAAGTTAGGATAATATAATTGACATTGCTGGATTCCTTGTAAGACCAGGAATATTTTGAATACAAATGTCATATATTTTGCACAAAAAATAACATATTTACTCAGAATAAACTTTATATCTAAAATTTGTATGTCTAATGCAAAATCTATGATGTATATATTCAAAATGATCACCAAATTGTAAGAATTCCATGGGATGAGTTACCTACATGGGAAGTGTATTCATTTCATGTTCGTGTCCGAGAATCAGAGTGTCTAGTAACGTAATATGATGTCCCAGTAACGTAAATATAATGTCCTTGTAACTTCAATAGAAGGTGTTATTAATGTGTCCATGTCATTGTCGTAATTAATAAAGAGTTGTAACGAAGCGGTGTTTGAGAAGTCGCCCTTAAGACGTAATAGATGTGTATTGACATAGAAGATACGATAAGTGTACTGACAGTGTAAATAACTATCACGGCCACGCTACCAAAAATCTTCCTCTCTTTATACTCTTATACTATCAATATTCTACCTATGTGTAATCTGTCTTCATGTGAGATTTGTCTCATTATATGTAGGGTCAGATCTGGACTTTTTCAGAGACTATAAGTTGTATATTCTGGAGAAATCTTCAGATGGGGCCGTGTGACATGAGAGGCCCTGGTTGATTTGTGGCCCCTTGACTTGGGCTCGAGGGTTACATTTGACCTGGCTAATGTGAGGTCAGGTCTGGACTTCTTCTGCGGTGTAGGTTATTGTGTACTGTATATTGGGAGAGAGTCGGCCGGTGCCTTCTTACATGTTTGTTGGGGCCGTGTGACATGGGAGGGGAGCCAATTGATTTGTAACTCCTTGAGTGGTTGCGAGGGGTACCCTTACATTTGACCCCCCTAATGTCGGGTCAAATCTGGACTGTTTCTGAGATGTAAGCTGTGGTCTGACAACCCATCACTACACACACACATATATATATATATATATATATATATATATATATATATATATATATATATATATATATATATATATATATATATATATATATATATATATATATCGATAAAATCACACGGGAAAATGGAAACAACGGAGTACCTTAGCTTTCGTCTTTATTCAAGACATCTTCAGAGGCAACTGGATTACATGGACAGAGAGAGGCATAAATATACAGGGTGACCTAAAAACATGAGGTCAGGTCAAAATGATGACATCCACGTTTTCATTGTGGATTTTCATAATATATATATATATATATATATATGCTGATAACCACAAGGAAAGAAGAAAACACGAAGTTCCCAAGCGCTTTCGTGTAATTCACATCTTCAGGGGTGAGTACAGACTAGAGAGAGTAATACAAATCATGGTGTATATATACAGAGGAGGGTGAGACCAAGTCCACTATGGTCAGGTATTAGGTAATGACCCTACTGTAGGGTCATTACCTAATACCTGACCATAGTGGACCTGGTCTCACCCTCCTCTGTATATATACACCTTGATTTGTATTACTCTCTCTAGTCTGTACTCTCCCCTGAAGATGTGAATTACACGAAAGCGCTTGGGAACTTCGTGTTTTCTTCTTTCTTTGTGGTTATCAGCATATACCTAGATCACGCGCACCTACAGTGATTTACTTGCGCATATATACATATATAATATACATATAATATACATATATAATATATATATATATATATATACAGTTCGTCCCCGAGTTACGTACATCCGACTTACGTACAAACGGCCGATACGTACATCGTTTCTGAAGTCTTTAATTGCAAAAATATTGTCTTAAAAGGGCGAGCAATTTTTAAATTTGGCGGGCGAGCGTATAGTTTGCGTGCCAGCCGCACCGCGCCGCCACTATCACTGACCATGCAGACGACACGCTAGACGCACCAAAGCAACACGTGTGGTCATTGTGCGAACACGTGTGGTCATTGTGCATACTTCTCCTGTGAATTTCTGCCCTATTTTGTACACTTTACTCTGTGTGCAATGACTGGTGTAAAGCGTAAGAGTGGTGAAGCCAGTGGGAGTGCTACGAAACGTCAAGCAATCTCACTAGAGGTAAAAATGGACATAATAAAACTGCTTGACAGTGGTGAAAAGTTGACCAATGTTGCCCGCAAATTTAACCTGAGTCGGTCAACTGTTAATACAATTGATAAGGGCAAAGAAAAGATCAAGGAACATGTGAAATCTGCAGTGCCAATGCAATCTACGATTATAACTAAAAGAAGAGGGAAGGTTCTGGAAGAAATGGAAAAATATCTTGCGCTGTGGATCGAGGACTGCACACAAAAACGTAAGCCTCTGTGTCTCAGTATGATTCAGGAGAAAGCCCTAAGTCTTTTCAACGACCTAAAGAAAGATCACCCTGATGATACTGTGACATTCAATGCTAGCAATGGGTGGTTTAACCGATTCAAGGTGCGAAATAAGCTGCATAATGTTCGAGTGACTGGTGAGGCGGCGAGTGCTGATTGGAAAACAGCACAGGATTTTCCAAAGAAACTCGCGGAAATTATTGACGAGGGAGGCTACACACCACAACAGATCTTCAATGTGGATGAAACTGGGCTTTATTGGAAAAAAATGCCTGACAGGACGTACATAAGCAAAGAGGAGAAGTCAATGCCTGGGTTTAAAGAAGCGAAGGACAGACTGACGCTGCTTCTTGGTGGTAATGCAGCTGGTGATTTTAAATTAAAACCATTGCTTGTGTACATTTCTGAAAACCCACGAGCACTCAAAAACATTGCAAAGGCATCCCTTCCTGTCATATGGAAAAGTAACACTAAAGCATGGGTTACACAGGCACTTTTCCAAGACTGGTTCTACCACCATCTTATACCAGACGTGGAAAAATATTGCAGGGACAATGGTATACCCTTCAACATCTTCCTGCTGCTTGACAATGCACCTGGTCACCCCCCTTTCCTGGATGACTTCCACCCAAAGGTAAAGGTTGTGTACATGCCACCCAACACAACATCTATCATCCAGCCAATGGATCAGGGCGTCATTGCAACATTTAAAAAATATTATCTTAGGCGCACCTTCCGCCAAGCACTGAAGGCAACTGATGACAATGGGATGACTCTCAAGGAATTTTGGAAGTCCTATAATATCTACAAGGCAATTAAAAACATCGGTGCATCCTGGCAGGAGGTTACATCATCCTGCATGAACGGCGTGTGGAAGAAAATCTGTCCACAGTTTGTCAACGACTTCAGTGGGTTTGAGAATGTTCAGGAGCAGCAGAATGCTGTGATCAACAACTTAATCAAAATAAGTGAGAAACTGGAGTTAGACCTGAAGGAGAATGACTTCTCTGAGTATTTCGACGCCCACGGCAAGGACTTGACAAATGACGAGTTGATTGAGTTGGAGAAGCAACGACGGGAAATAGAAACAGCTGAAGAAGATCAAGTTGAAATGCCTACAAAGCATTTCCAAACTAAACTGATGGCGCAGGCTTTTGCAAAGGGGGAGGAAATGTTGGCACTTTTTGAACAGCAAGATCCAAATGAAGAAAGACTTGCCAAGGTGTCAGCAGCGATCCAAGAGGCTATTAAATGCTATCACATAATTTATGAAGAAAAAAAGAAGATAACAACCCAAACATCCATCCACAAATTCTTCAAACCAGCAGCCGTATTGCCAACATCATCTACACCTGATCCAGTGCCATCAACATCATCTACACCTGATCCAGTGGCATCAACATCATCTACACCTGATCCAGTGCCATCAACATCATCTACACCTGATCCAGTGCCGCGTGATATGGATGATAGTGACGACTGCGACGACTGACTGCGTCACGAGTGTTGCCGCGAGTGTGTTTACATAGTTCACCGCGCGGCTACTTATGCCGCATTTATGTTAAATAAAATATGTTTGCATTTGATAAGTTGTATTAATTACCACCAGATAACATTATAGGGTTGGGGGATTTTCGAGTTACGTACAACCTTTTGGTCCCCATTATGTACGTAACTTGGGGACTTACTGTATATATATATATATGTATGTATGTATGTATGTACGTACGTACGTACGTACGTATGTATGTACAGTGACCCCTCGGTTAACGAACTCAATCCGTTCCAGAAGGTCGTTCGTTAACCGAAACCATTGTTTCAATGGGTTTTTGGGTAAATGGTTCCAGCTCACCGAAAATTTCCTAAATTCAACAAAAATGGTAGAAAAGTTCACTTACTTTGAGGTGTGTTTGTAGAAGGCTCCTGGATGATGATGATGATGGGATTTAGAATGGGGGTGGAGGAGAAGCAGGGCTGTGGAGTCGAAGACAAAACCTTCGACTCCGACTCCTCAAATTTTTATGCTTCCGACTCCGACTCCTTGGCCTATTTATAACAACTATTTCTACCATCCTAATTGTAATTTGTATGTTGTAACCTGCGTAAGTAAAAAGTAAAACACCGTGGCTATACTGCTACAGCTTTATTAATGATCTGGACGATATTTAAGAACTACAAAAAGATGATAGGCTTGACTTTCAAAGTTTCAATCAATAGAAAAATAAATTTATTAAGAATTCAAGATATTAACTAGAAAACACCATTTACATGTATATCTAAAAGTTCGATCTCAGCATATGAATTTTGTTTAAGCTCATAATCTGATGTGGATCTAAATGATGATCCTACAATTCCTCTTAAAGTAAAGTTATATATTTATGTACATTAAAGAAATGAATACCTTATTAAGGAAAATGGATAAACCTTACATGATTAAGTTAAATTAAATTAAATTTGCCTTAATCTCACCAAAAACAGGTTGTAGCTAATTGTTTTGTAGCTGAGAGCCTCTGTGCAGTTTTCAACGAAACAAAATTTGATATAATTCAAAATTTCAAATGGTAAGGAAGAGACTATCGTCCAAAATTATAGTGCTATACTGTGCCTGCTACAATAAATTCATAATAATGCTTATAAAATGGAAATAAATTCTTTTAATAATCTAAGAAAATTAGTGGGATCAGTGGAATCGCTGCAATGAATATGCCCGAGTTCATATATTTGTTCTTAGGAACAGAATAGCTTCAGTCAGATCTTCCTTCATGGAAGCCCTTAAATCTGATCTGATTATTTTCAGTGCAGAAAACAGTCTTTCTACACTGACCTGAGTGGGTGGCATTGCTGTCACAGCTCTAGCTACATCTTTTACAATCTCTGGGTAAGCAGGTATGGCTTCTTCCACTGTCACTTTTGAAGACCGGTCAAATTTCTCCACTTCCATCAGTGCACCAAAGAAATCTTGCTGAAATCTCGTATTTTTAATGTCTACCACTGCTGCGTTTTCACTCCGATGTCGCTTTACCTTTGCTTGTTCTATTGTGTCCAAGTAGGAATCAAAGTCTATTTCCTTGTTTGAAGATGCTGAATCTGAATCTGAGCTACTTGACTTGTCAATGTTTCTAACTTGTTCAGGTTCATGAATTTCAGTTTGTGACTTCATTTCTTTTATGCGTACTGCTATTTCATATAGTGCCTCTTTTCCTTTACTAGTTCGATCATTGTCCAACAAAATTCTATTCATGGGATCAAGGTAAACAGCAGCTAACAAGATTTTGTTATCCAGCAATACATTCTCTCTTCTTTTCATTGAAGATACAATGCCCTCAGCGATTAATCCTCCACTTTTGTTCAACTGGTATAGCAACCTTTTCCACTCCAATAAAAATGTACCAGGTGTTAGATCCTCAGCTTGCAGTTTCTTGGTAGCAGCAAAAGGGTGAGAGAGCAGACTTTCTAACTGTGTCACCTGGTTCCACTGGCTTTCAGTTAGTGGAACACGTTCATTATCGAGGTCTTCAAGATAGCCTCTTAGTTCGAGCAGACGCTTAATCATCATGTAGGTACTCCCCCAGCGTGTTGTTTGATCTAAGATGGCGCCTTTTCCTGCCCGTCTCTTTAAAATAGCATCTATTTTGGGGGTCCGGGCTGCAACTGCTACTTGTCTCACTTTTGCAATCAGAGTAGTTGCGTAACGTTCTGATAATCCGTCTCTTATCGCTAGTTGCAATGTATGCACAGCACAACGCATGTGCTGAATGGGGAACAGCTTGGCTGTTGCCTCAACCATGTCATCTATAACCTCATTTCTCTCTTCTGGTTGTGTTAAGTCTGTGTCAACATCATCTACGGATATTTCATCCATTTCCTCTCTGAGCACTGTACTACTTTCTTCAGGAGATCTGTTTAGTTTTTCGATTGTGCTTCTCATGTTTGAGGCATTATCTGTTATAATACACAACACTTGTTCTTTTTTAATATAAAAATCTTCTAAAACTTCCTCAACTAAGATCTGTAGATGTTCGCTGGTGTGATGTGCTTGTGTATCCTTGACTGCCAATGTTCGAGTGACAGGTTTGTTATTTGCCTCAACAAATTTTACATTAATAGCAAAATAATTGACTCTGTGCCGAGTGCATCCATCCATTTTAATATACACAAAGTTGTCTTTCATTTTATTTCTAAGCTCTTCCTTCTCATTTTTGCCTGCTGTAATTACCAATTTCCTAATGCTTTCTCTATCTAGGGAAATTCCAAGTTTTTTTGCCATTTATCCAGCCAAGCCAAGGAATGCTGGCTGTGAAAAGAAAGACACAGGAGTACTGTTGTTCACCACCATCTCGATTATGTGCTTTTTGAACTTCTCTGATGTCATTGTTACTGTGACTTTGTCAGTTTTGATGAATTTCGTTATCTGTGTTTGTTCTCCACCAGAAATCGCTCTTTTGGCTGAGGTAGATGTAATGTTTGTACTCTTATCCTTCTTCAATACAGCTTCTAGCACTGCAGGATGAAAGCGCTGCAAATGCCTCTTTAAATTGGATGCTCGTGAAGGTGAATTTTTTTCTGAACCAGTGAAACTACTGAGTTTGGCATCACATACTTTCTCCCCGTCATCATCGCTTAGTAAACACTGACACTGATAATGTTTCCCATCTTCCGTAATTGTAAAATGTTCAAAAACTGCCGAATTAATTTTCTTAAAAACATTTCTTGCCATTATGGGTAAGTATAAAGAGTTTATAAGATGTTTTAAATTTCTGCCAAACAATCACTCACTATATAATCACTCTTCACCTCTCAGTGCCAAATAAAATACTGTATATGGCATATGCATCCTGTAAAGAAAAGAAATGGGTTGCTTTAAAACATCTTCCTAATCTCCGGAAATACTGTACTGGCGAATCTTCTAGTGCATATTCGAAAATTACAAGAAATATTTTTGTGATTAGAAAAATATTAAACATTTTAAATCCTTTTATATAGACTGTATAAACTTAATTATAAAGACAACAGATACTCAAATTTTCCATACCAGTGCTGAACAAGTGCAGTATAGCACCCCTTCCGTTTCACGTTTTCTATTATTACAGTTTTTTTTACGGGACCTGTTCTTTCCTATGCAGATTATTGTCTATTCTATTCATTTCATTAAAACCCCTTAATCCTTTTGAGTTTCAGCAAATTATAACACACAACTTTAAAAAGTCAACAAACTCTTAACCTATTTTATGGGTGCTTAGACTGATCACATAAATTTAGATCCGATAGCCGTAAAACCGATTAAAAATGATACGCCACTAGATCTAAAACTACAACGAAGCAAATGAAAAAAATTATAGTAATACAAGGTTCACTTAACTTCACTGTAAGACATAGTGAGACAAATCTAAGAAAATTATTACCTCATAACCAGCACTCTGTTACTTTCATAGATTTTAACGTTCTTGAGTTTTGTCACTTTTATATGTCCATGACGAAGGCTATTTTTTCCATAATAACCTTGAACAAGAGTCATGATAAGAAAATGTGCATTAAAAGTTGGATTTTGCATGTACCGGTATAGGGCGCTGTTCTCCATGGCCATGACCTGTCCAGGACAGGTCATTATAATAGAATTCTCTGGTCACAATCCATTAATGTTCAATCCATAAAAGTGTTATATTATAAATAAGTTTGAAAACACCAAACACACACAAAAATGAGAAATAAAATTATAGCACACCACGGGGCCTTCGAAAGGAAACAACTACGACATTTGTCGGTCGTCACGGTCACACTACACTTGTCTCTGAGGGAAGGCTCGAGTCACGTGTGAGCAGGATGCCAACGTTTGCTTGTATTAAATTTTTCTTACTCATGAGTCATAACCAGCACTCTGTTAGTAGTTACTTTCATAGATTTTAACGTTCTTGAGTTTTGTCACTTTTATGTGTCCATGACGAAGGCTATTTTTTCCATAATAACCTTGAACAAGAGTCATAAGAAAATGCGCATTAAAAGTTGGATTTTGCATGTGCCGGTATAGGCCCATAGGGCGCTGTTCTCCATGGCATAAAGGCCTACATTGGTTTCCCTCATTATTATCCTCTAGGACAGGTCATTATAATATAATTCTCTGGTCACAATCCATTAATGTTCAATCCATAAAAGTGTTATATTATAAATAAGTTTGAAAACACCAAACACACACAAAAATGAGAAATAAAATTAAGTATAGCACACCACGGGGCCTCGGAAAGAAACAACTACGACATTCGTCATATTGACATTACACTTGTCTCTGAGGGAAGGCTCGAGTCACGTGTAACAGGATGCCAACGTTTGCTTGTATTAAATTATTCTTACTAATAAAAGGGGGTTCTGATAAGGCCATCCATAGGGATATAACAAAGTAATTAATTCCTTTGGACTATTAATCTGTTATTTACCCATCCAAACATACACTAACTCCTTTATAATGTTAATTACAATAAAGTTATATAAAGTAAGGGTTGCCATTTCTGGTTAGTAAAATACCGTGCTCCTCAACGGACAGTATTGCGGTCCCTATCTCTGCCTATCTATCTATCTACCTACCTATCTAAGCAATGCACCACTTTATCTATCTATCTACGTTAGATATATATATATAGGTAGATAGATAAAACTGTGTAATAGTACTGCACTGTACACATGATAATTTGAAAATATATTTAGTATATATAATTTGCACATCAATAAAACTCTTCCAATCCTTATCTATAAAGAAAGCTCCCACTGAAGTTCTGAACTGTCTTAGAGGTTGTATGATAGAATAATAGATGTAAAAATGTGAAGTAAGTCAGAGGAAATTGCTAAGCTACAAATTACTCTGTGATTTATATTAGCATTACATTTTCAAACTACACGCAGGATGGCAACTGTTCCTGCAGTTGACTAAATAAAACCAGAAGTTTCATTTTTTTTCTATCAACCCTCTTATAGTGGGCTGAAGGGATTTAATATAATTAAATAATGGAGGGAAATACTCAGATACTAATACTATTACTAAGCCCGTGAAGAAAATGGCAATTCAGTGCAATCAAGATTCAGCTGGAGTCGGAGTCTGGACAATTTTACCGACTCCGACTCCACAAGCTGAAATTTCCTCCGACTCCTCGACTCCGACTCCACAGCCCTGAGGAGAAGGAAGAAGAGAAGGCATTGGGGTGGAAGAGAAGTCACCCCATGGCGCCATTTCACCCATAAAATTTTAGCTCTCTTGGTGTAATTCAAGATTATTTTCTTTAAATCAACACTGCACTGCATTATATATTGTCAATATGTAAAATATATTTCAAAATGACCAATAATTTGCTTGGAAACACAAGAAAAAAGTGTTTAGTTGAAGAGAGTCTCAAGCAAGATGTTACCTCCAGTGAAAACAGAGAGAGACCAACGCCTGTTTGCTGTGTTAAGAGGCTGGATGCCGCGCATTAAACTAGTCACTTTACCTTCAATTATGTTCAATAATTGTTAAAATGACTAAAAAATTGAATATTAAACTTTTAAAATTATTGAATAGTATAAACTTCTTGATATTTACTAAAATAGAAAGGAATTTAAGCCCTAGAACCGATTAATGTATTGGCGGACTGATACTAAAGCTGGTTGCCCGGTCAGTGCAAGCGAAAACATGTTGAGGTCGGTTCGTAAGAAATTCGTTAACAGAATTGAAGATCCTTATGGAAGGCAGTTCGTTAACCGAAATTTCGTTAACCGAGGAATTCGTTAAACGAGGGGTCACTGTATGTATGTATGTATGTACAGTAAAAGTCCAAAAATCCGGACTGCTTGGGGATTGAGTCGGACCGGATTTTCCGGATTCTCAGGCAGTACTTTTAAAATTAAAATTTAAGGAGGAATAAAAAAGAGATGAACAGGTACATTTTGATAGTTTATTCATTAGCAAATATAGCATGCTTCATTTATCAAAACGAGCAGTTTTAATGAAAAAACTGTGAATTCTAGAATTTTATTCTTTCCTTTTTTGATATCATAAATTGTAGACTTTCCAATGTTGTATTTTCCATTAGAACAGTATTGCTCACACCACGTACTAGTTTCTTAATTATTTCAAGTTTGTCACTCAATTTCAACGTCTTCTTCTTTTTCTTCACACAACGAAGTTTATCTACTTTAGGAGCCATTATTATGGGCTTGTACAGTAATCTGTAAATGGAAAGAATAAGACTCAAAATATTGTTCTATTCATACTGTGCTTGATATAATACATTCACGGAAATGTAATATTTTTGCTAAAATGACGTCCGTATTGCAGTGGAAAGTGGGATCAAATCGTGACGAAAACAATGACTTGCACTTTCTTTCGTTCAAAAGATGTTACCGTAATCACTTTTCGAATGGTTTAGTTAAAAAACTGTTGTATTGTATTACAATAATATCCTAATTGACTTGAATAAATACTACGATACCATATTTCTGAATATTTTCATTAAAATCCATCAAAATCATTTTCCTTGTCATCGTCTGCAGCACCAAACAGCTTCTCCCAGTCCTCTCCTTGAACAGGGCTAGAGGGTACGTGTTTTTCGAATCGTTTTCAGTTAAAAAACTATTACATCACACGTATATTTTACCTAAACTGCGCCTGAATGAATATATTCTCGGAAATAAATAGTAGTTTTGCTGAAACGTGATGTATTTCAATGTAAAATAGGATAAAATACATGACGAAAACAAAAGACTTTACCTAAGCTTCCGATGTTCTTGAGATGTTACTCATTTTTTTAATAGTTTTCGGTTAAAATTCTGTTATATTACAATGATATTCTATTCATACTGTGCTTGATATAATACATTCACGGAAATGTAATATTTTTGTTGAAATGACGTACGTATTAAAGTGGAAAGTGGGATAAAATCGTGACGAAAACAATGACTCGCTTTCTTTCGTTCAAAAGATGTTACCGTAATCACTTTTCGAATGGTTTAGTTAAAAAACTGTTGTATTACAATAATATTCCCTCCTAATTGACTTGAATAAATACTTGAATGGAAATATACAATATTTTTGTTGAAACTACCCGCGTTTCAGTGTAAAGTGTTGTAATAATAAATGGTAAACAATTTGCCTTGGGCACTCGTGTTTCAGTTTATAGGACGTAGAGCGTTTTTACTGAAGGTTTTGTTGTTCGCTTACCCTCAAAAACGTGGGTCGAACTATAAACGAGGAATATCATAAATTAACGATTTCTTGGTAAAAAAATCAGGGTCGACAGATAAACGAGGGGGGTTTATAGATGAGTATATACGGTATGTTGTCACAGTTTGATTGCTCGTTTTAAAGTGGAGACCACGTGGTCGCTTGTTGTCGCTGTGCAGCTGTGGCGCTCACGCATGCGCACATACACACAAAAGCCCGCTAAAAAAAAAATAATAATTAGTTTTCCAAAAGTCCGGATTCTCGGGTGGTCCGGATTTTTGGCATCCGGATTTTTGGACTTTTACTGTATGTATGTATGTATGTATATATGTATATATATATATGCTGATAACCACCAGGAAAGAAGAAAACACGAAGTTCCCAAGCGCTTTCGTGTAATTCACATCTTCAGGGGTGAGTACAGACTAGATAGAGTAATGCAGAACAAGATGAATATATACAGAGGAGGGTGAGACCAGGTCCACAATGGTCAGGTAATGACCCTACTAATCTTTAAATGGCACACAACGGTTGGTGGTTGGGTCAGATGGGACAGTGACCCGCCCTCTCACCTGATCACAAATCTTCTTAATTACAAAGTTGTCCAGCTTGTACATGCCGTTACTCAAATTCATGTTGAATGCTTCGGTATGTTTAATAAGACTAGATTCTATGATGTTCCTACTATCAATTGAATTACATGGTAATATTGAGGAGGCATTATCCCAGTCAATGCAATGCTTGTTATCCCTCAAATGAACAAACAGAGCATTGGATTCCTGGCCTGTCCTGACACTGTATTTGTGTTGTTTAATTCTAGTTACAAGATCTTTACCTGTCTGGCCTAAGTAAAACATATTACATTCCTTGCAAGGAACTTTATAAATGCAACCAATTGTGTTGTTGGGGGAGTTCTTGATTAACATTTGTTTAACAGTGCATGAGTTTTTAAATGCCACATTGACGTTCCAAGATTTTAGCTGTGCCGGAATGTGTGAGAAATTTTTGTGAAATGGTAATATTAAGATATTCTTATGGTCATGGGTGGGCTTGGGATCAGTTCTATAAAAAGTTTTCTTAGTAATGTTTAAGCATTTGTCTATGAAAGATCTAGGGTATTTAAGGTTTGAGCCAATATTATATATATATTTGTATTCCTCATCGATGAATTCCGGACTGCAAATTCTCAAGGCACGTAAAAACATTGTTGTAAATACTGACTGTTTGACTTTATTATGGTGGGCAGAATAATAATGAATGTATGAACACACATTGGTTGGTTTTCTATAAATACTGAACTTGAAAGTGTTACCCATTCTGTGTATCAGACAGTCTAGGAATGGCAATTTACAGTCTTGCTCTAATTCCACAGTGAATTTGATCGAGGGGGCTAAGTTGTTAAGTTGTGGTAGGAAAACTTTTAGGTCCTCATTACATGGCCAGAGACATAATACATCATCAACATATCTAAACCAGACTGCTGAGGGTGGTAAAATATTACTTAATAGTTTCTTTTCAAAGAATTCCATATATAGGTTGCTTAATACAGGTGAGAGTGGATTACCCATTGCCATACCAAATTTTTGAGCATAATATTCCCCATTGAATTCGAATTTGCAATCCTTAATACATAGTTTGATGAGTTCAATGAAGTCATCTTTCGAGACGGGCAGTGAAATGTTATCCAGGGAATCTATGAGGAACTCTAGTAAATCATCAACTGGGACCTTTGTAAAAAAGTGACGTTACATCAAAGCTGACCAGTTTAAAATCATGATTAATGTGCAAGTTATTGAGTTTATCAACCAGATCCATATTATTCTTGATATTGGAGTTAGAAATGTTGCCAACTAGGGGGTTTAGTAAGGAAACTAACCATTTAGATAGTTTATAAGAGATTGACCCAACAGAGCTAATGATGGGTCTTGCTGGGTTATTGGGCTTGTGGGTCTTGATTAAACCGTACATGTAAGGCAGTGGAGGGGAACGTCAAAGTGGCATTTAAAAACTCATGCACTGTTAAACAAATGTTAATCAAGAACTCCCCCAACAACACAATTGGTTGCATTTATAAAGTTCCTTGCAAGGAATGTAATATGTTTTACTTAGGCCAGACAGGTAAAGATCTTGTAACTAGAATTAAACAACACAAATACAGTGTCAGGACAGGCCAGGAATCCAATGCTCTGTTTGTTCATTTGACGGATAACAAGCATTGCATTGACTGGGATAATGCCTCCTCAATCTTACCATGTAATTCAATTGATAGTAGGAACATCATAGAATCTAGTCTTATTAAACATACCGAAGCATTCAACATGAATTTGAGTAACGGCATGTACAAGCTGGACAACTTTGTAATTAAGAAGATTTGTGATCAGGTGAGAGGGCGGGTCACTGTCCCATCTGACCCAACCACCAACCGTTGTGTGCCATTTAAAGATTAGTAGGGTCATTACCTGACCATTGTGGACCTGGTCTCACCCTCCTCTGTATATATTCATCTTGTTCTGCATTACTCTATCTAGTCTGTACTCACCCCTGAAGATGTGAATTACACGAAAGCGCTTGGGAACTTCGTGTTTTCTTCTTTCCTGGTGGTTATCAGCATATACCTAGATCACGCGCACCTACAGTGATTTACTTGCATATATATATATATATATATATATATATATATATATATACCTAGACCCCGACTTACGACGGGGTTAGGGACCCAAATCCAGGTCGTAAGTCCGACATGGTCGTAAGTCCGACATAGATATAAAAAAAAAAAAAAAAAAAAAAATTTTTTTTTTTTTAATAAAAAATCTACAATGAAATACAGTACAGTAAAAGTAATGAATAATGATGAATGGATACAGTACAGTGAAAGTAATAAATGATAAGGAATGGATACAGTGTGACTGAACACTTAACCTTTAATGTAGTCAGCTGAATGCACATGGGGCCCCCATAATTTTCTAATTATACATGGAGACTACATTAACTGGAAACGTTTCGGTATAGAAAATGCGTGTCATTTAATTATTATTATTTTTTTTTTTTTTTTATATCTATATCTCAGGCGGTCGTAAGTCCCGACGGTCGTAAGTCCACGTAGTCGTAAGTCGGGGTCTAGGTGTGTGTGTATATATATATATATATATATATATATATATATATATATATATATATATATATATATATATATATATATATATATATATATATATATATGTATATATATATATATATATATATATATATATATATATATATATATATACATATATATATATATATATGTACACACAGTCAACCCTCACTTTACGCGGTTAATGTAACCCACAGGGTACCGCGGAAAGTGAGAAACGCGTAAAGTGAATAACATAACATATGGGATTAAATGAAATAGAGACCAGCTGACCCCCAAACTCCACTTTTTCCAAAACAATACCTATGTTCTAGTAAAAATAACATCTTAATTTTATGATGGTACATGCACACAATTAATACTTAAGAGAAATAAAGAAATACAATCGCCAAGTTAATGTCCATTCAAATAATGGACAAGACTCCCTCCCCCTCTTCTCACACTACACTGCTGGCTCTTCCCTCTGAGAAATTTTGGGGGGAAAACCAGGTATAGTAATAAATAATTCCTCAAACTAAAGTTAGGATATTATAATTGACATTGCTGGATTCCTTGCAAGACCAGGAATATTTTGAATATAAATGTCATATATTTTTCACAAAAGATAACATATTTACTCAGATTAAACATTTTATCTAAAATTTGTATGTCTAATGCAAAATATATGATGTTTATATTCAAAATGATCACCAAATTGTAAGAATTCCAGCAATGTAAATTATATTCTGGCCGGGTAATTTGTATGAATTTTATGAGCTAAAACAAATATCTTCAGTTAATAAAAAAAAAAATATTCTTCACGACACTATCTGTCAATCGAAGTACCCCACCTTGCCTCCCCCCCTCTTCCAACCACGTGGTCAGTCCCAACCCTCCCCCCCACCACTCCTCCCTTCAAGAGAAAGAGTGGGTGAAAAAAATAAATTTTAACATTTTGTATTAAATAATACCTCAGATTAAAGTTAGGGCAATATAATTGACATTGCTGGATTCCTTGTAAGACCAGGAATATTTTGAATATAAACGTCATATATTTTGCACAAAAGATAACATACTTACTCAGAGTGAACATTTTATCTAAAAATTGCATGTCTAATGCAAAATATATGATGTTTATATTCAAAATGATCATCAAATTGTAAGAATTCCAGCAATGTAAATTATATTCTGGCCGGGTAATTTGTATGAATTTTATGAGCTAAAATAAAAATCTTCAGTTAATAAAAAAAAAAAATATTCTTCACACGGTAACAGATGGTCGGTCGGCGGTCCCTCCCTCCCTCCCCCCACCAACGTCCCTACTAGATAAATGTGTGGGAATACCAGACTGTTTACCTTTTTAGTAATAAATAATAAATCAGACTAAAGTTAGGATAATATAATTGACATTGCTGGATTCCTTGTAAGACCAGGAATATTTTGAATATAAATATCATATATTTTGCACAAAAGATAACATATTTACTCAAGAGAAAACATTACGTATATCTAAAATTTGTATGTCTAATGCAAAATCTATGATGTTTATATTCAAAATGATCATCAAATTGTAAGAATTCCAGCAATGTAAATTATATTCTGGCCGGATAATTTGTATGAATTTTATGAGCTAAATAAAAAAATAATACTTCACCGTGTAAAGGGGTACACCCACCGCGGAATGTGAGCATCCTGGGTTCTGGCAGGGCACCGCGTAAACATGGAAACGCGGAATGTGGGACCGCGTAAAGTGAGGGTTGACTGTATATATATATATATTTCAAGTAAATGGAAAAATTTTACTCGACACAGACATTAGTTCCAGTTACCGGTAAATAGCAGACGCTTCAGTGACGTCACTAGAGTTTACACTACACCAGAGGGTAACATTTGATGACATTACTTGAAGTGAATTGGCCTTATTTTAAAAAACCAAGGATGGTTGGTAAAGGACTACTGAGTCAGTGGGTAAGTGTCACATTTGGGGTACCGGTCTTATACAGCGAATAGAGCTCAAAAGCTACTTTTTAAATGGAAATTTGGGGGGGCCGTCTTATGCACCCCGACGCCGTATAGGCCGAGATATACGGTAGTCGCACGAAAAAAATTTCAAATTACGTATTTTCGAGTCACAATGTTAATGATTGCGTTGTGTACTGACAAAATTTTTGTTTGTAATTCCCTTTAAATTGGAAGGCAAGCTTAAAAGTGAGAGTTTTGTGGTGCTGAGAAGAAAAAGAGATACCCATTTTAGATTTTCTAGGTATTATTTTCGACTTATGACCTGGATTTCGGTCCCTAACCCAGTCGTAAGTCGGGGACTGCCTGTATTCTCGATTTAACGGAACCCAATATAAAGAACTCTTGATTTAGTGGAAGGCATTTTCCCGTTATTCCACTCGATTTAGTGAACTAGTTTGCAAAATCGAGATTAATTCTGTCAATAAGCTCACACCTACGGAGACACCTCAGACACATGATATGTACATGGAACCATTAGAAACATTATTCATGGTTTACCTTAAACTAAGGGGTTTGGTGTTTGTTTTAAACTTTTGTTTCTATTATTTCCAAACCTTTTTCCAATTGATAGCCAAACTCTTTTGACTTTCTCCCCCACACCACTTCCTTTCTGAGACTTCTGAGAGATTTTTGGCATGATGTCTAAGCACAGTAGTTAGTTGACCGAGAGGTAGCAGTGAACATCACACACAGTGGTGACAGGATACACTCCGAACAGATGTAAACAAACCCCAAGCACCAGGTGGTGCATTTGGCGTGAGATTGAATGGATCATGCTTGATTTAGTGAACTAGTTCGCTAAATGAAGCAAAAATAACAGAAATTCGATGTAGTGGAAATTTTGGTTTAACAGAAAGGCGGTGATTTGAATTCGTTTGTTAAATCGAGAAAATAATGTATGTACTTAAAATTCATTCATCATTGCATTGTACTGTATATTTAATATTCATCTTCTGGAAACCTTTACTCCTAGAACAATCACATTAATAATGGTGTACCTGTATTGTGAATCACCAATACTCAGACCATTATGATACTGTACTGAAATAAGGTAAGATATAAATGTAGTAATACAATACTAAATTATAGTTTACCAAACTGAGTTCTTTTCATAAAAGTTAACTTAAAAAAAGTGCTGTAATGAAATGTGCATGTTACTTACCCGTCCCATCTTGCTAGAGAGACAATTGGTCCCTCACCTACATTAATTTTACGGGAGGATACAAAAGCCATTGCATCTGTGTCAAAAATTCGAATCGTTTGGTTTCTGAGGCCCATCATAACCTGCAGAATCAGATTTAAAAATTAGAATAAAAAATGAGAGGAAAACTTACTCTGATTACAAATATTTATGTCATTTAACACAGCTACAAATACTATACAGCATGCCCTTAAAATTCACAGGGGTTTGGGTCCTTCTGCGAGTCATGCCAACACTCTATTTTAAATGATATGTGTTTTTTGTGTGGCAGCATGGAGTCAGAATGAATTCACAGCCTAATACTTTTCTCACTGAATCCAAGTGACAGGTAACTTTTCCACCAAACCTGCATGGACACTCCCATTTTCTGAAGGGAATAATAGAACAACCTGAACTCTAATTGAATTCATTGGTGTTCTGAATGTAATGTTTCCACCAAACCCACAATCTTCCTCACGGGCAGACATAAAGGGCCATTCCTCATTTTCTAATAAGTTAAAACAATAAAGGATTTTACTCAGTATAAGTTACTCACCTCTGTTTGTGCTTCATCACCCCATGCTATAGAGGTGATCTCTTGGTCACTTTCCAAAGCTTTAATTTTATGGAAATTTTTGTGGATTACAGCCTTCTGGTTTAGATTTACACCTGTGGATATAAAACAATATATTACTAGAACTGTACTAGGTAGTATGAGGTAATCCATAAACAAACAGATACCATTGCTTCAGTAAAGTACACAGCTTCACTTTGTTTTTCAGTGGCAATCGACAATGGGCTAAACAGTCTTTGTTGTCTACACTTGCTGTCCATTATAGTTTTACACTCACAAAAGTTGCGAACAATCGCTACAAGTTACAGAATCCCTGAAAGATGTCTATTATTATCAAAGGCACAAATTAAAGTCACCTAATTTTCCAACCTCGGTAGTACCTAACCTTGTCACAACCAAGCCAGTGAGAGTTTTCTTTTGATTTTCATTTTGATTTGAATGAAAATGACCTTTATTTCCTGCTCTAATACTTAATTTAGGCAGTAAGAACATGATTTGCATAAAGTAGACACAGCTTTGAAGACGAGGGAAAATGTAGGTGTTAAAAAAATACTATTTTGCCGGTCCATTGTTTATGGAATTAAAGGTAATGACATGGAGTAATAGTATTTATTGTAGTATGCATATAAAAACATGACCTATGAAGATATGCACACTTAGTTGTCCAAGTAATGCATGCAGTATTTGCACACTTTAGTTAAAAATGTAAATGCACACTTTAGTTAAAACTGTAAAATGACCAACAGGTGGTATACGGTCCACTGAAGAAAACCCACAGGTAGCGCTGGGGAAGTTAAACGTCAGGTGCTATACAGTGGGGAGGGGAGGGGGGCAATCTTTACATGACGACTGTAACCTGAAGAATGCCCCCAGGTAGTGTTGGGGGCGACTCTTCAGGTGAGTACTGAGATCCATGCGCTTGTCTTTAATTTACTTTATCCTCTTTGCCAAAATTCTTCAGTGGAACAGTACAGTACGTATGTGGATATTTGTAGTTTAAGATCAATTATTTCTTAATTGTTACTTTAATTACAATGTGGATCAGGCAGGGAAGAGATTTGACGTAAAGTGTGCAAATACCGAAAACCCTATTTTCACTAAAGTGTGTAAATACTGTACAGGTGTACTCACTTCATAAAAATAATAAATAAAACAAAATAAAAAATATTGCATTGCCATTTGGCAATTTTCACTATACACGGGACACAAGACAGCTAAGAGATCTCCCCCCCCCCCCCCCACTTCTAAGTGTTAAATTCTGGGCACGATTGTGTGTGCATGTAAACGAAAAAAGAAATTACCTATAGCTACCCAAAATTATTACAGGCAGTCCCCGACTTACGACGGGGTTAGGGACCCAAATCCAGGTCATAAGTCGAAAATGCTAAAATAATACATAGAAAATCTAAAATGGGTGTCTTTTTTTCCTTCTCAACACCACAAAACTCTCACTTTTAAGCTTATCAGCCATTTTAAAGGGAATTACAAACAAAAAGTTTGTCAGAACACAGCGCAATCACTAACGTCGGGACTCGAAAATACGTAATTTGAAAAAAAATTTGGTACGACTGCGGCGGTCGTATGTCCGGGTGGTCGTAAGTTGAGTCGGTCATGAGTCGAGGAGTACCTGTACATTGGATCAACAAAACAGCATGTCAGGCTATTTTGCTTTGACTGATAATGCAGCCTATTTGCAAAAAAAAAATAAAATAAATAAATAAATAAACCTGGCCTAACATTTCCCAACATGCAACAAATTCTAAAACAGATATCCCCCATATGAACAGTCTAGATACGAAAATTCATTTTTATAAATTTTATAAATTGACACCACCTTGTGAGACAAGTTTATATGAATTTGAGTCAGGGCAAAAATTCAAATCGGGCACTGAGTTAGCTGGTGCGGCCATCTTGGGGAGAGATGCACAGAGTAAGGCCATTACTGAGCCCACCCCCTTGTGGTGGTGAGCCCAAACTGCCCTCCCATAAGGTAATGTACCGAAGTAATACAGTATTTTCTTAATTATTTTCATGTGTACAGTTTGTCGGAGAGGCAGGCGTGGTACAATGAGGGAGGAGCAGTGTTGGTGATATCCTCCCTCTACTGGGCCAAGCTGTGAGTTGCATTACTGTTATTTTTCAACTCATATTTTCTGGTAGATACTGTTTGCATTTTTTTTAACTGTTACATGCACAAACAATCTTCATACAGAATGTATGAAAAAAATATCATAAGGTCAAAAGCATGAAGGAATTAATCAGTGTGTGTGTAGAAGCAAGCACTAAGGATGGGAGAGAGAGCTATGGATGGCGTTAACTTACTCATTGTTCCGCTCTCGCTGTCTCCTGCAAAATGACAATGTAGCATTTTTATTTTATTTTTTATTTTTATTGATGCCTCACATTTATTGCATTGTCATTTAACAGGAGACAGCGAGAGAGCGGAACAATGAGTAAGTTAACGCCATCCATAGCTCTCTCTCTCTCACATCCTTAGTGCTTGCTTCTACACACACGCAGTGATTAATTCCTTCATGCTTTTGACCTTATGATATTTTTTCACACATTCTGTATGAAGGCTTTGAATACATTCAATCTCAATACATATATCAAAATTTGGAAGCTTTGACTATCTCACTTCTTGCCACGAGTCGTTGCTATCCACACACCTCAACACCAAGATCCTTTAACTAGGGGATTTCAATGTACGTACAGTCTCGTTCAAGATTCTTCGAACACTGCTGGAGACAGCTGGCAATTCAAGGCTGTTTGTTTACTATATAGTATGTAGTATAATATAATACAAAACAACAAAGCCAACCATCAATTAAGCAACAGAGAACTAAGTAACCAATCACCAAAAAACTTTTACATTCATTCATAATTTTTACTACATACGTTAGTAAACAAACGGCCTTGAGTTGCCAGCTGTCTCCAGCAGTGTTCGAAGAATCTTGAACGAGACTGTACATCACAGAGAGTGGCTTGGCTCTGACCCAGGCGGAGCTGAGGCACTCTCTTTTTCCGTACTTAATGATTTGGAACAAATAATCAAACACCCTACACTTTTTCCTGATCGACACGATCAACTTGCTAACATTCTTGATTTTTGTTTTACCTCTAACCCCTCACACTATTTATACTCAATTTCTGCCCCCTTAGGGTCTTTTGATCACAATCTTATTTCTATTAAATCAAACTGGGCACGACCACCTACCCCACCCCCCTCTAAACGTCAACTATGGCAGTATCGGAGGGCAAACTGGCAATCCTTGCGAGAATTCTTCATCGACTTTCCTTGGGATGAGTGTTGCTTTTCCACTCGGGATGCCTCGGTATGTGCTGACAACATTGCTGGGGTTATACAAGGTGGAATAAGTGCATTTATTCCATCTTCTACCAAAACTTTCACTTTACAATCATGGTTTGATCGCTCCTGCTCTCTTGCACGCTGTCCTGATGAATTCTTCCTCTCGTAAATCCTTCTGGTCCTGAACCAAAAACATCTGTAATAACTTCTGCACTCCTTCTTTTCCTCCTCTCTTCCAACCTGATACCTCTATAGTCAACTCTTCCCCTGACAAAGCCAATCTCTTTGGCACCTTATTCTCCTCTAATTCCACCTTAGACGATTCCTACTCTATCCCACCTACCCCTGCTTCTCCTACTGAACCTATGCACTTTCCTATAATCTCCACTCATAGGGTTGTTGGTGTGTTATCCAGGTTGGATGTGAGTAAGGCACATGGACCGGACGGAATACCTCCCTCATGTTCTGAAGCCCTAGCCCCTGTGCTTGCTCACCTCTTTTGCCTTTGCCTCAAAACCCAAACTTTTCCTTCTTCTTGGAAGCAATGCCTTGATTCAGCCCATCCTGAAGAAGGGTGACCATTTTAATCCCTCTATCGCCCCATTGCCCTAACTTTATCCCTCTCTGAGATTTTCGAAACTACTGGTGATTTGCTCTCCTATTACACCCATCTTTGGTTATCCTCTCTTACGGATTATGGGGAAACTTTCGTCATGGCCCTCGACATCTCCAAAGCATTTGACAGAGTATGGCACAAGTCTTTGCTTTCTAAACTTCCCCCTTATGGTTTCTCTCCAGCACTTTCTAGAGCTGATATCATTACATCTATCAATGCAGATCTGTGCAGCATCTCCGAATGGGAAGGTAACTTGGTTAAATTCAATAGTAATAAAACAAAGTATTTACCAATTACACTTTCCAAATTAGATGATCTCCCACTAATTACTTTCAGGATGCTATCATTCTGCCATATTCTAAAATAGATATGCTAGGCCTCACCATTTCCTTTAATATATTATGGAAACCACACATCCTCAACATTGCTAAAGGTGTCCCCCGAAAGCTGGGAATGCTGTACAGATGCTGTAGTTACTTCACTCCTGAACAATTGCTTCAAGTATATAAGGGATTCATTCGTCCTAACTTGGAGTACTGCTCTCATATCTGGGGTGGCTCTTCTTCTGTCCAACTGTTAGATAGGGTGGAATCAAAGGCATTTCGTCTTATTAACTCTCCTCCTTTAGTCGACAATCTTTCTTCCCTTTCTCTTCGCCAAAATGTTGCTTCACTCTCTCTTTTACAGGTACTTTAACGGGCAATGTTTGGTGGATTTGGCATCCTGTGTACTGCCGGCAAGACCGTGGGCTCGTAACACACGACTTACCCGTGGTGCCCACCATTTCTCTGTGGCTGTCAGTCATATTAGAATAACCCATTAGAGTACATCCTTCTTTCCTCACACAGCCAAACTGTAGAATGCTCTGCCTTTTCCGGCATCTTCGTGGTGTAGATTAATATAACGTTTTCCTTTTCTATTTTTAATTTCTTTTGTCTTATTTTTCGCCCCTTAGGCCCCGATAACCTGTGCCCAGGTGGGCTATTTCCCCCCCCCCCCCCCCCCAAAAAAAATCACTCGTGCTGAATGGCTCATAAGCATACACTGAGCAGCAGGGTCGATCCAGCCAAAGAGGCAGAGTGTTTTGAAATACATGAATATGATGGCTGTTTACATCCTGAGATGAAATGTCACCACCAAGAAGGTGAAGTAGTGAGTGCCTAGCACCTATTGAAGCATTTGCACAAGAAATTATTATTGTATCAGAAATCACTGATGAATATACGTACCATAGTAAGAAAATAAATATCAAAACAAATAATGCTTCGGTGGTTCAGCCATCAATATTAACCGGGGTTAAATATCACATAGTGGATATTTTGCTGTGACCGGCTAAGTTCCTACTAACACTATTTTATCATGAGTGTGCTCTGATTGGTTAAGAACTTTCCGTTTAATATGACGGCGGGTCAGCCCCCCGGTTATGAAGTTAGGGTTAATATTCGTCCATTGGCTGTCCACAGGTTACCAATTTTCAATATTAATAGAGTATCTCACAAATTTCTAGCTGTAAATTTCTGTACTCACCATGTTGCCAGAATCACTTCTCTCCTATTTGTGACATGACAATCAATGGCCTTCGAGTATTGTATCAAAGCAGGTTATTAGATGTGCTTTTCAGGTCAGTTTATTGAAGGACACATGGGTAGCATGCGCTGAAAACCATGTGGAGGTGTGCGGTGAGATCTGGTTTCATAATCAGAAAGCAATTGGTGGTCCAGGAGTGGTTGTGGAGTTGAGTCAAAGTTTGGAAAATCTATGTACGGTAGAGGATGACAAATTACTGGTGTGTGGGTATAGAAAGTGAATGTAAAAGGAATTTTATCTGACCCTCAACCAACATGACGCTCAGACAATAATACCACCGATTCAGCATTCCGTTCTTCCAGGAAGCATTATTCATACGGACTATTGGAAGGATTATAATGGTCTGAGTGATCTAGGTTACACGCATTTGAATGTTAACCATAGTGATAATTTTGCGAATCCACAAAACGGCGTCCACATCCAAAATATTGAACACCTGTGGAAAGACATTAAAAGCTGGGTGTTGCATTCAGTCATCAGGAAGGAGCATTTTTATAAATATTTGGCTTGACATTTATTTCAATCTGATTTTAAGAATCAAGAAAGCATCCTCCGCCACCTCCTTATCCAGATCACCCAGCTGTATCCTCCATCACAGTAGCAAGTAAGCTCCTAAAAATGGTTAGGATAGGTTTTTTGTGTCTTATGGTGTGTTTTACTCAAACCTGACTGCCATTTTGGTACAATTTTGCAGTTTCGGTTACAAATGAAAAATTAATTTTTTTGAAAAGTCGTTATTTTGCACAAGAAATAAAGGTCGGATGTGAGTAAAACACACACACCAAAAATTTATTTGCATCAAAACCTGAGGACAGCAAATGGATGAATATTTACAAAAGTTACGTAAGGTTAGGCAGGTTTCTTTAGTTGGTTAGGTCAGATTTAATACAGTCCAACTTGGCTCATTGCCAACTCGGCCCATCAAATACCAACTCGGACATCTCAGATAACCAACTCAGACCACTTAGGTTAACGAATACATTTTACACAATTATTTCTGCATGAATGATAAAAGTACAAAAGTAGAATGATAAAAAGCAACATAGAAGTACAAACATTACTGATAAACAGTCACGTGATGTGGAACGGTTCGTAGCAAAATTTTAGCAGATCTTCATCCACTACTGAATTCGTCCCACAGGTTGAAGAGCTGTCTTTGGTTATGTACATATTTGACCTGTTGTTTTGGTAGCACTTTACCGCCGGACAAGAGCCGCACCTGTTGTGTCACTAGTTTTGCTTCATTATAGAGTAGATTGATTAACAGATAGAAGTTAAGTTGTCCTTTTCTTGCTTTCAAGTTAAGGCGATTATGCCACCCTTCACAGTCATTATTTGTGCGGATATTCCTTTTAAATACACTCCAAGGAGACGGAGTCCAGATGTCATTCCTGAATCCCTAGCCAACTACTTGTTTGAAGTGTGCAAAGTGGGCCTACATACCAAGCATTGGTCAGCCATGGTCAGAACTCAGAATGTGACTGACCCTGTAATCTAACACCAACATTATGTGACTTTGCCCTTTACCCTTTATAAACAGACAGGAGGTTCCAGTCCAACTTGGCCCATTGCCAACTCGGCCCACATCCAACTCGGAACACTTAGGTTAACTAACTCGGACTAAAAAGTAAAAGTTTACAAATTTTTGCATGAATGATCAAAGTACAATGGTAAAAAGTAGCATAGATTGTAAGGGGGGGGGGGGGGGAAATTGATTTATTATTTATCTTTTCGTTCTATCTTATTAACATATTAATGTAAATATGTGGAAGAGTTGAACATTTTTCTTTTATATTTAGTTCACAATTAAGATCACTTTTCCTGGAAACCTGACAACGACACGCTCACAAAATATGATGGTTGAGGATGACCTGATCATGAGATCTGAGGTTGACGAGTTTCACAACAATTTAAATAACGAGTTACTTAATGCACAAAGATAGAACATACCATAAAGAAAACTCAGATCAAATAACAATGACCCCAAATGGATAAGTACAGTACTCCCTCTTTATCGACGGGGGTTACGTTCTGTAGGCGGCCGTCGATAAAGAAACCGTCGATACCGTGATGGTTACGTAATTTTTCTAACTATTATTAGCATATGTTGAATAAATGTACCTTTAAGCATTAATGCGTTTCCTTTACACATAACCTTAAATAATAGTGTATAAATAATAATATAATAAGTGGACAAAAATACTAGGCAAACTTACGATTTCTGATGTCTGTGTTCAGGGAAGGCGGGCCGCGGGTAGACGCTAGTCACGCCACTAGTGCCGCCTAGCGGCGAAAGTATAAACAAGGCCGCAGAGTTCAAATAAAGCCAAAATAAAAATCCGTCGAAAATCGAAACCGTCGATAAAGAGGGAATACTGTACTTATTTCAAGAATATTATTGGCCAAAGGAAGGCTATAGGTTGGAGAATAAATTATGAAGCTTACCTCTGAGATTATTATAAGGTATTGGCCGGTAGGGTTAAGACCGAGATAAGAAAAGCAAAGAACAATAATGAGCTGAAGGTAATAAGGGAGGCGAAGTTAAACCCAAAGGGATTCTTTCAAATGTATTAAACTAGAACACGAGACAAGATAGGATCAATAACGGTGTGCTAACTAAAAACGAAGGAGAAATGAGCAATAAGCTCAACAGTTTTCACCACCAAAAATCTAAACATGATACCCAAGGCACCGACTATAGGTATATACAGAGATAGTGAAGAAAATAGATTAAGCGAGATAGTAGTGACTAGTAATGATGTTAGAAAGCAAACAGACAAGTTAAAGCCTAATAAGTCACCAGGTTCCGATGAGATATTTGCCATTGTATTGAAGGAATGTAAGGAAAAGCTTAGTATGCCCTTAGCAAATTTGTTTAACATGTCATTAAAAACGGGTGTAGTATCAGAATCCTGGAGGATAGCGAATGTGATACCGATTTTCAAGAAGGGAGATAGATCACTATCCTCTGACTACCGTCCAATCAGTTTAACATCAATTGGAGGCAAATTGCTGGAAGCAATAATTTCAAACACTATTCGAAATCACCTGGAGAAGCACAAGTTACGACTGCGAATCATGGTTCATTGATCAAGTTCTACTAACATAAACTCATAAAATTCGTTCTTCATACCCACTGAACCATCGGTATTCATTCATTCACACTCTTCGTAATTCAGTGAACCAAAACAGCCATAAAACATATCTCACTCATTCCTGAACCTCTAGTCAGCTACTTATAAGAACATATGAACATAAGAAAATAAGGAGTCTGCAATAGGCCGGTTGGCCTGTGCATGGCAGCTCCTGTTGAGAGTTACTAGCACTCTATCATCCATGAATCTATCTAGCCTCCTTTTAAAACTTTCCAGCATTCCAACACTTACTAGAAAGTTGCTAAGCTTGTTCCACTCGTTCACCACCCTATTTGTGAACCAGTTCCTTCCTATCTCCCTCCTAAACCTAAATTTATCCAACTTAAATCCATTGCTACGAGTTCTATCCTGCTCGGATATTATAAGAACTTTATCTATATCCCCTTTATTGATTCCTCTCACCCATTTAAATGTTTCTATCATATCTCCCCACACTCTTCGTCTTTCTAGTGAATGCAAGTTTAGTTTCTTTAACCTATCTTGATATGGAAGGTTTCTAAGTCCCAGAATCATTTTCATCATTCTTCGCTGTAAGGTGGGCCGAGTTAGTAATGTGTGGGCCCAGTTGGTTATTTAAGATGGGCCGAGTTGGAGGTACACCAGTCAGGTTCTATTGTATGTATTAGGTTCTAGTAAATGTTATCTCCTTTATAATGATAAGAACAATGAGGAAAAATGAACAAAATTGAACAATTTCTTCTGGTTGGGTATGTTTATAGCTACACAACGATCAACTCAGTGAAATACTGTAAATGTCAAATGCCACCAGAGTCACGGTCAAATATAGTTCTTGCGTTGTTCGCCAGTAATGGAGGATTAGCCAATCAGAGTGCACTCATGGTAAAATAGTGTTAGTAGGAACTTAGCTGGTCACGGCAAAATATCCACTACCAGGTACCTAAATATTATAAAAATTGCAATTCCTTTATGTGCAATACTATATACAGTACTTGGGTATTATTTTACTTTAGGACATAGCACGCCAGAAAGTTATAAACTACTGAAACATTTAGATCTCCTTATTCTGAACATTTTGAACCCCCATATAGAGTATACAAGGCGGAAATGGAAAATAGCAACACAATTGAATTTAATCGATTTTACGTACTTTTCAGTCTTCATCTATGTGAAGAGATGTTATCGGCGCATCACGCATGCGCAATATTGACTGACGTCATCCAGTCGTGACCAATACTGCATCGATATCATCAAAATGAAGGTCAGATTCGCTTAAAACACACCAAAATACACTGGAAAAACTCCTAGGGATTCATGTCCTAAAGTAAAAATTTACCTATACTTGTGTGATGGATGTGGAGCAGTAGCACATGGACTCCTATTTGTTTTACAATTTTTGCCACTTATCAACTTAGTACCTGTTCGGTTTATCCATTGTTAGTACAGGAGGAAACCTCATTATGTTTGATCACACTGGATAACACTCTCCTCAACGTGGGTCAATTTAGGATAATAGCCAGGTATCAGTTAGGTTAGGGAGGTTATGAGTTTCTTATGACTTACCCTCGGACAAGTTATTTTTATTACTGTTTATTTTCTTACATTATTTTCATCAGTGAGATCTGATATGATAATCATTTATTGTGCAAACTTTTTGTTTCATAGATAATTAGGTGCCTAAGGGTCCACTAGTTTGTCTTCTGGGTGATAATAAGGCCGCACTTAGCCGAGGCGCTTTTACCTCGCCCTGGGCAGTTTGTTTTTCAGCATGTCGCGTGAAGGTTGTCGCCAATCTTACATGAACGCAATTTGCAAATTTAGGGACAAAGACACGAGACCCTTCAACTGTTCAAAGACCACAGCATTGTTCCTTTAAATATAAACTGTCCACACTGCAGGAATTCCTGCGCTTTCAGACCGGAAAGAAATTTGTTCATCACTTCATCAATGCCGTGGCTCGACGTAACACCCCCACCACCAAAATAAATAAATCCGCTGCTCGGGCTGCAAAAGTGCCAATGTGGCCATATCACCTCATGTCCATAAAATGCCTCAAATTTCACCATATCATAGTAAGTCTTTAAACTAATAGGGGAACATATGGGCATGGGGGTGGAGGAGACTGCAGTGGGAACGGGTAAACAAAGTAAAAGGTTACAGGAAAATAGTGTTCGGAATGATGACAATGCTAAATTAGACAGCGAATTAAGACCTAAACGCGGTAAAGGGAGGGCTCAGCACACGACTAACCTAAATGTCTACTACGCGAACAGTAGAAGTATGAGAAACAAAATGGATGATATTAGGGCCTCGGTATGTACCGAAAAAATCGATATAATAGCATTCACTGAAACATGGATCAACCTAGACTCACGTGAGTTACCTGTCGAATACCAAATTGCGGATTACAAATTGTTTCATACCGATAGGCCGTCCAGGAAAGGAGGCGGATTAGCAATCTATGTTAGGGATAATCTGAAGTGTGAAATAAATAAGGAAATAAAAACTGAGCGGAATACAGAAACAATTTGGATAGAATTAATCGACGGTAGGGAAAAATTAATCATAGGAGTAATATATAGACCTCCCAATCTTGAGAGAGTTAATGAGCGACTTATCTGGGATGAAATGCGCAGGGCTTCCATACACAACAAAGTCTGTATAGTAGGCGATCTTAACCTTGGCCAAATAGATTGGACTGACCTTATGGGTAACTCAGTATCAGAGGATTTCCTCGAAACGATCCAGGACTGTTTCCTAAGTCAACATATAACCGAACCCACCCGGGTTAACAATATACTCGATTTAGTTCTGTCGAACAGAGAAAACCTCATTAGCAATGTCGAGGTAGGGAACGAACTTGCAAACAGCGATCACAAAGATATTAGATTCCAGTAAGATTTTCAGGTCAGATGTAAGGAAAATTCCATTAAAGTCCCAGATTTCAGAAGGGCAAACTTTGATAGTTTAAAGAGGCAGCTGAGGGAGGGGGTGTCGCGCTTGGGCGTGAACCTGACAGATGACACCGACCTGATAACGAGATCTGAGATTGCCGAGTTCCACGACAATTTAAATAACGAGTTACTTAAAGCACAATGGCAGAACATACCATACAAAAAACTCAGATCAGACAACAATGACCCTAAATGGATAAATAATTATTTAAAGAACATCATTGGCCAAAGGAAGGCTATAGGTAGAAGGATAAATAGTGGCGAAATTTACCTCCGGGAGTATTATAAGGTAATGGCCGGTTGGGTTAAGACCGAGATAAGAAAAGCAAAGAGAAATAATGAACTGAAGATAGCAAGGGAGGCGAAGACAAACCCCAAAGGATTCTACCAAATGAATCAAACTAAAACACGAGATAAGATTGGACAAATACGTTCAGATACCGGCGAGCTAACTGATAACGACAGAGAAATGAGCAATAACCTGAATAAATATTTTTCAACAGTTTTCACCACCGAAAATTTAAACATGATACCCGAGGCACCGACGCTATTCAGAGATAGTGAAGAAAGCAAATTAAGCGAGATAGTAGTGACTAGTAACGATGTTAATAACCAAATAGACAAACTGAAGCCTAATAAGTCACCTGGTCCCGATGAGATATTTGCCAGAGTATTAAAGGAATGTAAGGAAGAGCTTAGTATGCCCTTAGCAAAGTTGTTTAGCATGTCATTAAAAACAGGTATAGTATCAGAATCCTGGAGGATAGCGAATGTAATACCGATTTTCAAGAAGGGAGATAGATCACCATCCTCTAACTACCGCCCAATCAGTCTAACATCAATAGTAGGCAAATTACTAGAATCAATCATTTCAAACTCTATTCGAAACCACCTGGAGAAGCACAAGTTGATCAATGATTCCCAACATGGCTTCACAAGCGGGCGTTCATGTCTAACTAATCTATTAACATTTTTTTCATCAGTTTTCGAATCGATGGACGAGGCGGCACAATTATGATGTGGTATATCTCGACTTTAGCAAAGCCTTCGACAGAGTCCCCAACGAAAGACTAATTAGAAAGGTAGAAGCGCATGGCATCAAAGATAATATCCTTAAATGGATTAGGGCATGGTTACGGGACAGGAAACAGTGAGTGAGCATAAACGGCACTAAATCGCATTGGAGCACTGTCACTCGTGGAGTTCCCCAAGGCTCAGTACTTGGACCATTATTATTTATTATTATTTACATAAACGACATAGATATCGGCATAGACAGCAACATAAGTAAATTTGCTGATGACACTAAAAGAGGACGTGTAACTAAATCTGACGAGGACTCTGCAAAACTTCAGGATGATCTAAACAAATTTTTCGAATGGTCGGAAAAATGGCAGATGAAATTCAATGTGGACAAATGTAAAGTACTCAGTATAGGAGATGTAAACAGGGAAACCAGTTACCAGCTGAACAACGATGCCATTGTGGAATCCGAATGCAAGAGAGATTTAGGAGTAATGATAAGTAGGAATCTTAAGTGAAGTAAACAATGTGTTTTTGCCCGTAACAAGGTTAATAAAGTACTTGGGTTCATACAAAGGCGTGTTAGTTACAAGACTAGCGAGGTCATCTTAAAATTATATCTAGCGTTTGTGAGACCTCACCTGGATTACGCAGTTCAGTTCTGGTCACCGTATTACTGAATGGATATAGAATCCTTGGAAAGAGTCCAGAGGAGAATGACAAGACTAATCCCAGGCATCAGGAACCTTGAGTACAGAGACAGGTTAAAGCATCTTAATTTGCACTCCCTCGAGAGCCATAGAGTGAGGGGCGACATGATAGAGGTGTATAAATGGAAGTCAGGGTTAAACAAAGGGGACATTACAAAGGTACTCAAACTATCCAACCAGGAGCGAACTCGTAACAATGGTTTTAAATTAGACAAATTTAGATTTCGGCGTGACATAGGTAAACACTGGTTTGGAAACAGAGTAGTGGATGAATGAAACAAGTTACCAAATATCATCATTAACTCGAATACACTGGATAACTTCAAACATAGGTTGGAGGGTCCGACTAATTACCCAAATGTAGCCGCAATGAAGTCAAATAATGGTCCTACATGAATAAATCAGACTGCCAATCACTTCTCGAATAGTTTTGGTGTCATAAAGTAAAAAAAAATTGGAAAACATAATTTAATCTGAGTTAATAGATCGCGTGCATGTACCGAGGGAGCGAGTAATTACCCAAATTTACCCAAATGTAGTCGCAATGAAGTCAAATGATGGTCCTACAAGCGTAAATCGGGATGTGAATCACTTCTCGATTGTTATTTGGTGTCATAAAGTCACAAAAAATTGGTAAACTTAATTTAATCTGAGTTAATAGATCGAGTGCATGTACCTAACCTAACCTAACACAACTCAGATTAAATTAAGTTTACCAATTTTTTGTGACTTTATGACACCAAATAACAATCGAGAAGTGATTCACAGCCCGATTTACGCTTGTAGGACCATCATTTGACTTCATTGCGACTACATTTGGGTTCATTTGGGTAATTACTCGCTCCCTCGGTACAAGCACGCGATCTATTAACTCGGTTTAAATTAAGTTTTCCAATTTTTTGTGACTTTGTGACACCAAATACTAGTCGAGAAGTGGTTGGCAGTCTGATTTATTCATGTAGGACCATTATTTGACTTAATTGCGGCTACATTTGGGTAATTAGTCGGACCGTAGGTTGGATGCTTATATGAGCAATAGGGGTTGGGTATAAACGGGATTGCCCAGTATGGCTCAATATGCCAGCTGCAGTTTCCTCCATTCTTATGTTCTTAAGTTCTTTCTGTTTAATATTCCAGGGGGTTCGGGTGCGGAGCCCACCCCTGTAAGGAAGTTATGTAAGATTAGGTAGGTTTGTTTGGTTAGGTTGGTAAAGTCTGTTCTTCATACCCACAAATGTTAAAGAACGTTTATTTTAAAAATATTAATTTTTTAACACATTTGCACAAACTACAACAGTGTCCGCTATAAAATAACAGTGAAAATCGGGCGTTTTTATTATCGTTTTCAATCAATTTCGGCAGAATCATTACAAGAACCATAAGACAAAATTATTTTTTTAACAGAAAAGTCGAAACCTGGCTACTACCATAGTGGCCCTCACACGTGTCCAGACCAAGGCTCGAACCCTGCACCAACATCCTTAACACGAACAAGAACAAACCTTTCAATAGTCCCGTCTCTGTGCCTACAAACACATTAAAATCTTGTTCAGGCTCCTCCATATTATAGTCTTATTTGGGATACACTATTTGGAACTCCGTATTTCGAGTACCACAACTAGCTGGTGTAAACAGTAGACATGTGGTGCCGTACAACGTTCCTTTACCCACCCACTAGTTATTGACTCAACTGAACGGCGGATTCTTTTACAAGAACGCTCCATTGCACCGCATGTTTACTGTTTACACCAGCTAATAATAATAATAATAATAATATAAATAATAATAATATAAATAATAATATAAATATAAATAATAATAATATAAATAATAATATAAATATAAATAATAATAATATAAATAATAATAATATAAATAATAATAATATAAATAATAATAATATAAATAATAATATAAATAATATATAAATAATAATAATAATAATAATATAAATAATAATATAAATAATAATATAATAATAATAATAATAATAATAATAATAATAATAATAATAATAATAATAATAATAATAATAATAATAATAATAATAATAATAATAATAATAATAATTAATAATAATAATAATAATAATAATAATAATAATAAATAATAATAATTAGTATTTTTTGAGAAGAATACAAGTGAAGTCGGCCACTGGTGAATGAAATTGTACATTGGTAGTTTTACTTGACTACATAGCTCTCTACTCTGATCCTCACCGCCCACACTCCACCCGCATCCTCCACTCTCCCCACAGTGACCATTTCCCTATCCACTCTACCCTCCAGTATGTGAGAATACCCGCTCCACCCAAGGGCCCTCGGCTCAGCCTACCCCCTCCCAACATACCTGCCTTCATCACATCCATTGCTGAATGGTTTCAGGGTTACACTGTAACCACCGCAGACCAACTCTACCATGATCTGTCCAAACAATGCACTGACCTCCTCCGCCCTGTCCCAAAACACCGCCGCCCTAACCGCCAGCCCAGGAGTCAGTGGAACGTTAACCGTGACCCTCATGTTAAGTCTATCCGAGTATGGCACCGAATAGCAGTCGACCAGTGGAAGAAATCTCCCAGCTCCCCTGACTCTCTACGCTTCCTGATGCGCACAAATAAAGAGCTCCAATCTGCCATCACTCTCGCACGAGAGAAGCAGTGGTTTGATTTTGCTTCTATTGACCAGTCTACATCTATAGGTGATATATGGCGCACCATTAACCGTGCCCGGGGCACCAACGCCAGACCCGCGCTCCACCCCCAGACCAGCTGCCCGAGCTGAGGCGCTCTCCCAGACGTGGCAGGAGGCCGCCTCCATTGATGCGCTACCACCCGCTGTACGAGACCTCACCCTCGCACTGCAACCACAACGCCGACAGCGCATCTTCGAGTACCAAGACCTATTTGCAGACACTGACGTGCCTTTCACACAGTGTGAACTACTAAATGCTGTTAAGCGTGGTCGGTCCACCGCCCCAGGCGATGACGGCGTCACAAATGCTGTGTTAAATGCCCTTATTGCCACCCCTGGGAACCCCCTCCTCTGTCTATTTAACCTTTCTTTTGACACTGGTCAGTTGCCTCACTCATGGAAGACTGCCACCACCATCCCAGTCCCTAAACCAGGCAGACAAGATGAACATCGTCCAATATCCCTCATCTCCTGCTTCTCAAAGATGATGGAGCGCATGATACTCCACCGCCTCCACTGAAAAATTGAAGCCCACCTGCACCCTGACCTCTATGGTTTCCGCCCCGGAAAGAGTACTGCTCACTGCATCGCTCACTACATGGCAAACACCTCCGCCAAAACCTTCCTCTTCGTCGACTTCAAGGGTGCTTTTGATAAAGCCAACAGTGAAGTGATCCTTGAGGGCCTCACTCACATGGATGTGACGGGCAAACTCCTCACGTGGATTGCTGACTACCTCTCCCATCGACAGGCCCGTGTCCGTTTTCAGGGCCACTACTCTAAGATCAGGGACCTTGATCTTGGCACGCCTCAGGGAGGTGTACTCAGCCCTACACTCTTCAATGTTCTCATGAACTCCATCTGCCGTCTCAACGTCATCTTTGCTGAGCGTGCCCTAGACGGTCACATCATAAGCTACGCTGATGATATTCTCCTCCAAATTACTACAGTGCAACATGAACAACCTATACTCTCCACGTTCGCCCGGACCTGTCAAACACTCGGGCTAGTCATCTCACACACTAAAACCAAGTTCATCTCACGCTTCCGGCGTCAGACACCACTGATTCTGCAAGGACAAGACATCGATCAAGTACGCACCGACAGGTACCTTGGTCTACCTGTGCGAGCCACTACCAGAGCCACGACCTCCGCTGTCGCCGCCCACGTCATCTCCCAGTGCCGCCAACGAACGAGGCCCCTCCAGTCCCTCACTCACGGCCTCAAAAGAGCCTCTGTCAGGGTCCTACGTCTCATGTACATTGCCATCGTCAGAGCTGTCATAGATTATGCCTCTCCTGTCCTTGTAGTTACCTCCCAGCGCGAGAAACAAAGCATAGAGAAAATCCAAAACAGAGCGATGAGACTCATCCTCGGCTGCCCTATGACCACCAGAATAGAAGTCATGCAGCGCGAACTAATCCTGCTTCCCGTCTGCTATCGAATTACTGCTCTCAATGCCATCCTTGGTGTTAAACTTCTTCGCAGTGAGCAACCTACTCCCCTGTCGCGCTCACTGAACTCACATCTTAACACCTTCCTGCGCCGGCCTGTCCCCATTACTTTCCCCCCTCCCTCTCAACTCTGGCCCGTCCACACTGCTGCTGACATCCTGCGTTATCACCTCTACACCCCCTCGACCTCTCTCCCTCCCGAGTACACTCATCCGCCTCTGCCGCCGTGGACCTACCCGTGTGTTGATGTTGTCGTCCACACCTTCCCTGGTCGTAAATCCACCCAACTGAGGTATATGCTCAAACTTAACTGCCTTGAGCAGATTAATGATGTCGCTTCCTCTCTAAAGACCTCCCACCCTCCTATCCTCGTCTACTGTGGTGGGTCTGTTACCACGCTGGGCAGCGCTGGGGCAGCTGTGTGGATTCCTGAGCGCCAGGCCTGCAGGAAAATCAGGGTCCACGACTGGGCCTCCTACACTGATGCTGAAAGCATAGCCATCCTCGCGGGCATTCATGAGGGGGCGACCTATGCTCGCACTGAACGCCGGAACCTCCTTATAATCAGTGACAGCACTTCTGCGCTAACGAGGCTCAAATTACCCTCCCCCTCCTCCTCTGCCGCCCAACACACCCTAGCCGCCGTCGCCGGGCTAGAACAAACTGATGACATCCGTGTCAAGTTTCTTTGGATCCCGTCACATATATGACACTGTTGATCGACTTGCCAAAGAAGCTACACAAGAAGAAGATATTGAAGTCACTCTCGCCCTCTCCCTGAATCATCTCAAATCTCGCATACACGCCACACAACGAGAGGCATTCAACGAAAATTGGACACACCTGAAACAACGGGGTAGCATCACACTATGCCACTATGACGCTGTAACCGGTGACGACAACCGCCACTACAAAGAATATCAATCCCTGACTCGATCTCAACAGCTTATATACATGAGACTGCGCCTAGGGTACAGGTACCTATGGGAGTACTTTGGCAACCCTGAGCCTCACCGCACTGTTTGTAAACTTTGTGGCCAACCCGACTCTCACACCCTCTCTCACTACAGCCTCACTTGCCTTATGACCTCCTCCTACAGGTCCCCAGCTGTTACCAACACCTCTTCCCTCCCAGACCAGATATCCCTCCTCCTAGTCACAGGCCTGGCATTTGACATTATTAGGGACCTGCCACTCTTTGCCATAAACAGATAAAATGTACCGGGAACTTTCCCCCCACACACTCATCATTCTCTCACTTTATGTAACTTGACAAAACCTATGACCCTTCAGGCTTTTACGCCCTTAATGTACGAGTCATAAAGGCAAGTATGAACTTTTCATACTTCCCTGTTGGGCGCTGTAAACGCTTCTGCGCTTCACCTTGCACAGGATGTAAGGGGGTGCCCAATAAACTAGCCCCCTCGGGGGCAAATCTGAAAATCTGATTGGTAGTTTTTTTTTTTTTTTTATTGGGCTCCCCCCTACATCCCTGTGTAAGGTGAAGCGCAGAAGCGTTTACAGCGCCCAACAGGGAAGCATTACGACCACTAATTTTTCCGAAATCAAACTGTCCATGATAGTGTAGTGGCTCCTCTCCCCTACAACTCCCAACTGAGCTCCGGCCGCGCGCCGACCAGCCAATCAGCGTACAGCCAGAACAGAACAGAAAATGCTAGTGACAGGGGGGAAGGAGGTTCAGAGGAAGAATAAAGTGAGGATGGAAGTGAATTTTAGAAGGAGAGAACAGATGCAGTGGCTAGACACCGCTTGCGTGAGGGGTTCAGGGGTGGGGGCAGCTGGGAGGCGCAACAATCACAATCAGGACGAGGCAGAGGGAGGGCGGGAGCAGGTCAGGGCAAGCAAAGGGCCAACGCGGGTGCCCCGATTGTCGTCCCAGCTCGGCAGTGTTGGCAAAGCGTAGGAAGAACCGCCCCGCCACGGCTGCGGCGCAGGCCGAGAAACGCAGGTGGACGGACGCACAGAGGGCACACGATCAAATCCAATAGAGTAGGTGAAAATATGGAAATTTTGCTAGTCGTAGGGTTGTTTGGAGAAAGATGAAGGTAAAGTCTTTGAGCTATGTCAAAGAGGAACGGAGCGAGTTGGAGGAAGGGTTTTTGAATCTTTGAGCTTGAAATGTCAAAGTATTCATAGTAAGGAAGGATGAGCGTATCGTAGGAGAGTTTTTAGTAATAGCAGCAGACAGATTTGAGCTTTTTTGTGTAATTATGAACGGAGACGAGAATGAGATATAGGTTGAGTGGTTTCAGTCTTGAGTTAGGTCAATTTTATTGAGAATTGGATGTCACAGACGTTGGGTATGTTTGATTAGGTTCTGAGAGTTGTGGGTCTTTTAGCTATGTCAGAGAGAAATGGAGAGAGTTGGAGGAAGAGTTTTGAATCTTTGATCTTGAAATGTCAAAGTATTCGTAGATAAGGAAGGATGAGTGTATCGTGGGAGAGTTATTTAGTAATAGCAGGAGACAGATTTGAGCTATGTCAAATTGTGAACGGAGATGAGAGTGAGATATAGGTTGTTTGGTTTCAGTCTTGAGTTAGGTCGAAATTTATTGACAGTGGCAGATTATAGAAGTTGGGTATGTTTAATTTGGTTTTCGAGAGTTGTAGTGTTATGAGGGGCTTTGTCTGGCGGGGGGGGGGGGGGTGTTGTGTTTGGAAATTGGTTGTGGGAGGGGGGGAGTTTATGATTGGGGATTGGCGGGGGTGGCGGTTGTATGTTAATTTAAGGTGAATTAGAGTTGCTTAAGGGGGGTTGTTGTGTGAGTGTGTATGTGTTTGCGCGGAAATGTAGTAAGGGGAGAGAGGGGGGGTTAGTATAATGTTATAAGGTCAGGTATGGTTCGGTTGTTGGGAGGAGGGGGGGAGGAGAGGAGAGGAAAGGGGAGGCGAGAGGAGAGGAAAGGGGAGGCGAGAGGAGGAGAGGGGGGCTTTGGAGGTTCTGGGTTAATTTATAGTATGGTAGGGTTTCTTAGGAATGATATGTTTTGTGTTGCTAATGAATAGTTGTATTGAGTCTTTTTTTTTTTTTTTTTTTTTTTTTTTTCATTAGGAGGGTCAAAGGGGGTTGTTAGAAAGGTCGGGTATATTAAGTTTTTGCTTTGGGAGGATTGTAGGTTTTGTTAGTGGTTGGCCGAGTTGGGTTAATTATTGCATTCATTCTGTCCTTGCAGGTATTGTGAGTTCTGGTCCCATTATTGAGGGAGAGGGTTTTTATACAGGAACAATGCACCCCTCCCCGACCTTATTGGCTAAGGGAGGCGTTCATATCATCCGTTGATGGTACCGTTTTTAGGTACACCTCTCCGACCTTATTGGCTAAGGGAGGTGCCCATAAAACATTGTTGGTATCATTCTAGAGGGAGAGGCATGCTGCAGATACTGCGCAACTCTCCTCGACCTTATTGGCTGGGACACATACATGTCATCCGAGTTAGTATGGGATGGGTAAGTTAGGTATTTGTTTTGGGAGGAGTGATAGGGGGTGGTTAGTTAATGGTAGATTGGTTATTTTTTATTTTGTGTGGGATTGCTAGTAACGGCTGGGTGTGTTAGGTTTTTATTTTGGGGGGATTATTAGGGTCTTTTTATGGGGGGGGGGGGGAGTGTTAGTGCAGGTTGAGTGGGTTAGTTTTTTTTTTTTTTTTTTTTTTTTTTTTTTGGAGTGGTCTTGAGTTTGAGTTGGTGGCGTGGGGTTTGGAGTGAGGGGGGGGGGGGAGTTAGGTTAGGTTGGGTGGGAATCATTGGGTGTGGGGTTGAGGAGAGGCTAGGTTAAGGTTAGGTTAGGTGGGAATCATTGGGTGTGGGCTGATGAGAGGTTAGGTAATATTAGGTTAGGTTGGGTAGGAATCGTTGGGTGAGGGTTGAGGAGAGGTTAGGTTTAATTTGGGGGGAGTTGTTGGGTGAGGTTATAAGGAAGTTATTAGAATAAGGGAGGTGGGAGGGGAGTGTTTAGTCTGTTTTGTACTCAAATTTTGAAAAAGTGGGGGGCAGGGATGAGGTCTAAATTGTCGAGTGACTGTGAGCGTGGTGGTCTGAGTGTTGTGTATGCAAGTGAGGGATGGGCAATTACGTGACTGTGTGTGGGGGAGTCGGGAGGTTGAGGGGAGTGTGCTAGGTTCGTGTCAGGGTTGTTTTTTGTTTCATTTGGGGTAGTGCTGAATAGATTTACTTTGATTATAGATTTAGTTGGATGTGTGTATTGTATAATTCTTTTGTTGTCAGGTGTATAGGGAGAAAGGGGGAAGATGGTCTTCCTCTTAGGTCTAGGGGTCTTGACCACTATTTCTGTTGGGGGATGGGCTGCCATTTTGTTCTTGGGACTCTGAGGAGTTAGGGGAGGATTGGGTTTAGTTTGGGTGTTAGTGGTCCGGGAGCTCATCGTGGTCGTGTGGGAAAAGTCAGGTGTAGGCAAGGTCGAGGTGGAGGGGCCGGGAGGTTTTGGGCTGATTACTCTGGGGGGAGAGGTACTGGTAGATTGGTGAGATAAGTCAGGTGTGGGCATGGCTGAAGTGGAGGGGCGGAGGGAGATTGCAGTGGATTCTCTGGGGGGTGGGAGGGGCATGTAGGTCCGGTCGGAGATGGGGGCAGTGGGGAAGATGAGGTCGGGACCGGTTCTGAAGGAATCAGGAATGTGTATGGTTGGGAGGCCGTTCGCCTTCAGACCATCAATTGGCAGTTTTAGAAAAAGTGCTCTGTTTCCGTTGATTAGGGTATGTGCCAGAAGTATGATGGTGGTGATTTTTGTGTCAGTGTCGGGGGAGGGAAGGGGGGCGGTCAGGTTGTTGGTCCAGCAAGTGCGGGTGGGGAGGGTCGTGGGAGTAGGGAGTGAGTGGTGGGGAGGAGGAGGTGGTGCTGTGGGAGGTGCAGTGGAAGGTGAGGGTCGGCGAGAAGGGAGTGGTGTTGTGCTGTTATCGAGTCTGATTTTACACTTGTTGCTGATGGCAGAGTGTGGGCCTTTACAATTGCAGCATTTAGTTACAGTGGCAGTGCAATTACGGTATGAGTGGCCTTGATTGGCACATTTTGAACAAGTTTGTGTGTTGCTGCAACGGTATGTGTTGTGTCCAAATTGGTAGCAATTGTAGCATTGGTGAACTGGTATGTAGTGTTGGAATTCAATGTTTTGTGAGGGGATGATGTTGTTGTCTAGTTTTATTCCGTTGGATTTTAATTTAATGGCGTCAGTTTGTGTGGCTGTAGTGATTTTTAACATGGGGAGAGTTCCCATCTGGGCTGCATATGTCATTTGGGAGGTGTTGTGTGTGTTGAGTGCATTCAAAAGGTTTGGGTTGTCAAGGATAGGTGGGATTACGTTCCTGCATATGAGGGTGCATTTAGCACGGTACTCAGGGGAGCTGAGGACCGTTAGGCCATTGTTTTTCAGTTTGTTGTACATTGCTGGGGAGTGGAATAGGTCGGCATCTTCATCAGTTTGTACAAATATTTTGATAGTGTCGTCATTGGTGAAAGAACGAATCTGAAATATACAGGTCAGCTGGAAAATAATTGAGGCGAGGTCCGTGCACGGTTGGATGTTTCGGTCCACTTTAATTTTAATGGAAGGCATGTTAAATGTTTGAATTGGAGATTTATGGAGATCTCCCCTAACAGTCCCTGATTTCCTGCGCCCCTCACGTAGGGGAGACCCTGCACTATCACAGAGATCCCCAGGTGAATCGGCAGGCTGTGCTGACCCTCCACCCTTCACACAAACACGCACTAGCGAGGTGTGGGGACAGAGGGCGTTTCCAGACGAATACTCCCCTGTACGTCAACTGACAGGGGAATAGGTCCTTTCACGACACGGAAGATAAAGGTTAGAGTGGTAGAAAAAGGTCTGAAAACTTACTGATGACTCTTTCTTCACACCAAGCCCCCTCACAGCATTCGGGGTTCCTAAGGGAGGTCCGATACTGTAGGAGAGGCTCAATGTGTCGATTGAATCAACAGGTTTGTCAGTTGGAGAATGGAGTCAGGTGCTTGTAATTTCAAGGGTAAGTGGGAAGGTGGGAGAGGTCCCAGAACTAGCCAATCAGCTGAGTCTGTTTGTTCTCCGGCGTCCCCGTCGCTCTGTGTGTCTGCTATCTATGGTGGTCCTGGCTCCAATGTGCGTACAGCCAGCTACGCCGAGAGACTAGGTCTATGCAGAGGACGGAGGGGTACGATCGCCGACCTAGTCTCGACCTTCAACCTCCAGTTCAGGATCAGAGCGTTTCACACCTTACGCTTAAGCCGCTGTGATTGGCCCTCTCGCTACGCTCACCCCAAATCCTGATCCTCGTAAATTGTATAAATACGGCCAGGCAATCACAAAGGCACCTTCATGTGCTCAAAGCCTACTACACGGCCGCCATCAGATCGCTGGTAGATTACAGTGCTCCAGCACTCATTGGACTGAGAGAAGACCAAATGGCTAAGCTAGAAGTCATTCAAAACAATGCTCTCAGGACCATGCTCGGAGCACCCATGTGGACCAGAATTTGCAACCTGCAAATGGAAACCGAGCTACCACCCCTGGCAGTACGAGTCAAACAGGTGACAGCCGGTCTCCTCGCCAAAATCTGTAGAGCAGACAAGCCCACAGCTGCCAAGATTCGAATCAGTGCCTCCCTCCACCTCGACCACAGAGTGCGAGGGGCCACCTGGTCGCACGAGGCAAGCGAGGTCATCCGACACCTGCAAGCAGAAACACTCGTCAAGAACAACCAAGACACACGAGACAATGGTTACGCTGTTCCTCCACCATGGAGCCCTCCACCAGCCACACTCAAATTCACCGACCTAGGTGACAGTAAGGCCAACCTCCAGAAGGAGGACCTCCAAAAAATAACTCTCAAGGCCATAGCCACCGAGACACCGGCTGATGCAGCATCATACTTCACAGACGGCTCGGTGGACCCAAAACATCATAGATCCGGAGCGGCCTTCTACACCCAAGGTCAGACCCTCCAATGGAGACTTTCCAATGACTGCTCCACCCTACAAACAGAACTGGTAGCAATCTCAAAGGCCCTACAACACGCTGCAACCCAACACAACAAGTCCATCATAATTCATACGGACTCGAAATCGGCCATGCAGGCGCTGCAACACAGTCAACCAAGAGACAACGTCCACATCATCACCTCGATCCTCGCACAGCTACAGGAATTCCAAAGCCAAAACCGACCAGTCGTCTTACACTGGATTCCCAGTCATGTAGGGATCGGAGGAAACGACGTGGCAGACGAAGCAGCCAAGGCAGCTACACGTTCTAGTAGCGTACACATCCAAGTTCCAGCAAGTGTGCAACAGATAAAGAATCACCTCAGAAAGACCAGCAAGCTCCACATCAAAAAGAGCTTCCTTCATGCACTCAACGCCGGGTCCCAATCAGCCAAATGGTACCTGGCGGCCACAAAAGGGGAACCACCTTTCGCTGACAGGAAAACCCCAAGACAAACCCAAGTCAGCCTTCATCGACTACGACTAGGGTACAAGTGCTCCTGGCAGATGATCGGCAATGACGTCATGGATTGCACCTACTGTCAGGAGCCAGCAGCCAACCCACTTGAGCATTATCTCCTCGACTGCGAGGTCACACAAAGCCTCCGAAACAAAACTCAAATCTCCCCAGAAGCACACACAACACCAGCGGCCACTCTAACCCGAAAGGCCCATACAGACCACATTCACCACCTACTCCGGGTCATCACACGATACCCACCGCCCAGATAGCTCAGTAAGCATCCTTTCCCAGCAAGTGCGGACCCCGGTTCGGGGGGCGCGCCACTCCGAAACTGACCACGTCCAAGAGTGGGGGTTGGTGGTAAGCGTCCACTGATCGGGGGTCCGCTCACACTTGCAACCTGCAGTATCCTTCCATCTGCAGGTGGGACCACGTCCAATCCCAATCCGGTCTGGCTGCTCCTCGAGCTCCAGCCGGAACCACCAAACGGGCCGCCTATAGGCAAAGGCCCGTGTCGGACTACGGTCCGACAATCTCAACAACAACAACAACACAAAGGCCCAAGCTTCAGACTTAATAGTGGAGTACCACAAGGAAGTAATTTATCCCCAACTCTTCATACAATTTACACTTCAGACATGCCGCCACCAATTCACGGTGAATACATCGCATATGCTGATGATGTCACCCAGATCATCCGCCATCCAGGCAAGGCCAAACAGATGATGGCATTAAAAACAGCTCGCGCCATAATACAAATAAATAATTACGAGAAGAAATGGAAAATAAAAACTAACACAGAAACTAAAGATCATACACATTTCAAGGATAAACCCAGCACCACTCACAATAAACAACGAAGAAATACAATACTTAAACGAAGGAAAAATACTGGGGCTGACAATAACAAGAACCGGAATAAATAAACACATAACAGAGCGCAATAGACTAGCCCAAATACAGCTTACCAAATTAAGAAGATTCGGCAAAATGGAAGAGAAAATACAACTACACCTATTTAAAGCACTTGTCCGCCCCCATCTTGAATACCCGCCAATACCATTAAACACGATCAGCCTTACCAACTAATTAAAACTTCAGGCAACACAGAACAAAGCCATCCGCAGAGCCTCCAAACAACGTCCCCCATACACAACCAAAATTAAAGAGCTTCACGAAAAATACAATATTTTACCACTGAACATAAGAACATACAGCCAAGCACAGACAGTATGGTACAAACTAGAAGTAATGGAAGACGAATTATACCATCGACTAAAAACATAGGACACCAGAAGATCACACAGCTGGTGGCCAAAAAGCCTTCTCCATAACCCTCAAGAGCCAGAACTATTGTACACTAAATAGTACACAAAAGATGAGAGTATTCTACTAGTTACGCAAGGACCTAGCAGACCTCTCTAACTTACACAATTATACACCACAGCATAAATAACTCCTTGACGTCAATAAGATAAAAGATGAGAGTTTTTTACTAGTTGCACAAGGACCTAGAAGACCTCTCCAACTAACACAATAGCAAACACCCCCTTGCTAGCTAGCTTAGCCTCCTCCCTCCCCTGTTCCCTTGAGCTCAGGCGACCTCTTAGTGCGGCCTTCACCACAGCCAATCAAATCGTCTCTGCTAGGTGGATAGCCCACCTGCTCTTATTCTCTACTACTTTACTTCCCGTTTCATAACTTTCCTTCTACCTTACCTCTTCTCTCCCTTCCCATGGCAAGTCATTGCCATTTTATCTCCATTATCATCATCATCATCATCGGGAGATCATTCTACACTCGGCTACCGGACCAGCAGCACCTCTCACCGCTCCACACCACCCAGCTTCCTCAGAAACCTCCTCACCCTACAGTGTAACGACCACGGTCGTACACGTCAGTTAACGCCAAAATCAAATGATTCATATTACGCTCAATAGCCCACAAAACATGTACCTCTGCTTTATTTTTGAGTCCTTCATCTGAGGAGTCCGTTTTCTCGTCACTTCAAGACGCCCCAGTCCTCCGTTATCCCATTTTCTCTGACTTACTGAAACCAACCTCTCTATATAATGAATTTGAATGTGAGAGAGAACACCCTGGTTTTGAGTCAGCTTAGATATGTCTGTTTACAGTTGAAACATTCAAGATCCATTGTGAGTGGTGTTGAACGCTTCAACTGTCCTTATTGTTAATAAGACGTGTCAAGTAAGTGAGTGTTGAATCTGCCAGGACCAACGATACCCATCGGTTTCGTCCCCTAAGAATACCCATGAGTTTCTGATCGCTACTGAAGTTATGTTATTTTGTCGCCCCGACATCAGAGAATCTGATGTTTGTGGTTTAGTTAGAGTCAGTTGTCTATTTAAGAAAGTCATTAATTTCCTGAATTATTCTGTCAACTGGTATAATCTCCAAGATCTAGCGTCTCCCTGTGAATAACTCCTTGTTCGCCGCAGGCCTGAGTTTGCAGAATTGATGTTATCAACGTGTACATTCCACCTTTTCCTGGCAAGCTCAACCTCTGATTAGATTATAAGAATAGACATAGGAAATTACCCTGATCAGGAACACCGGAGTTCATAATTAAGTATACGGTGATCCAAAATGGTAGAGAAGGTATGTTGTTGGTAAGATTGACCTTTCTGGCATGAATATGGAGGCCCAAGCTGCCCGCAGGTGCACGTATATACCTCTACGCGAGGGAGAATCACGCATTCGTGACTCTTCCTCAACGTATCTCCAGGTATGGTTATGTGTGTTCCCCGCCGCCTAGTAATTCAGTTTAACTTAGTCAATTTTGTGAATATCAGTGTTCATGTTGTAACATAGTGACTTCTGTGCCAATTAAGTTGAGTAACGTAGAGATTTAGATATCGGCTGGACCGTTGCCAGACGTATGTTTTGTATAGTTGAAGTTAATTATTGACGCATTCGTGACTCTTCCTCAACGTATCTCCAGGCCAGTGTGTTGAGCTGAATACTCATCGGCTACCGTGGGTCGGTAGCCGAGTTGGACGATGCCGTTAATTCGACAGGATTAAACTGGGAATCCTTTTCCTGCAACTTAGGCGGCAGCTCCCTTGGCGCGTGTCGGTCTACAACCGACCCCCTGACAACGATCTTCATTTGTTATGGAGACACTTGGGATATATACCCTGAGGCACTCCTCACAGTTACACGGGCCTAAGTATTATTGTCTCTTGATTGAGGGATTAACTAACAGATGGAAATCCCAGGTTAAGCAGTGAAACCATAAATGTGGATATTACCAGGAAATATGTTATGTGAGTTGAGTACATGAACTGAAGGAAAAGTATCATGTTCATGACGATAGAACGTGAGGTTATAATTTGATTTGGGATAATGTCAAGTGTGTCATATTATCCACTTGCAGTAACAAAGGAATAATATATTGATTGTTAAATGTTGTTACCAAGAATTGAAGATGTAATTTGTTCCTTGTTAAAGTAAGACCTGCGGGTCCAGGGTTATTGACAGTGTGTAAGCATTTCTAAATCTTAATTGTCAAAGAAATACTACACCAGTGTCCAATAAAGTAATGAGTATTTGGCGGTGTTTAATAAGGTAATAGTTCTTGAAGTGTTTGATGACTTAATAAGTTAATTTCGGTTCTGTTTAGCCTGAGTGAATCTAAGATGCATCTTCTCCACTCACTGTGTTAATAAATGTTGAATTAGTAATCTGAGTATCACCACTCTGCTCCTTCTAAACATTGGTTCCCAGAAAATAATACTTACTCACGTGCCTAGACATCTACCACACTACCAAACAACTTTCCATGAGTTATGTTATATAATGAAAAGTCTGGGTGGTGGCAGCTACCCCTTGTAAGTATAAAAAGTGTTACAAAGAATAACATGGTTCCCCAGACTAACCCATGTATAAGAAAGACATAAAACAAAGTATACTTCAGAAAGGTAAGAACATTGAAACTGAGAATACAATCTATATGAAAGGAAATGAAAAGAAAGAACCTTGGCTTGGAAAACATAAGTAGAGAAGCATAAGAGTTACTTATACAAGAATATATAAGAGTATAAGGTATATAGAGGTAAAGAACATATAAGAATGTAAGTAAGAACATATAAGAATAAATATATATGTAAAGAATGGAAGGAGAATAAGTATATTAAACAGGGTACTCATTGGAGGAATGCTACGCAGAACAAATAAGTATATGAGTAAATAAAATGCTAACAGAAAACAGTAGCTGGATGGTAAATTATTGAAAAGAGAAAACTCGGCCCGTTACAACAGGACCTCTGAGCAGGTTTCTCCTCACCTAGTCACTCCTAAGCACTGCGCTGTACAACAATATATATACAGAAAGCGCATTGTGAGTTTCTATCCTACCTCGTTCCTGAGTGTGAGATATCTACATGTACGTACGTTTGTGTGCCCATAATATGAGAATTGACAACTGGCCACATACAGTAAGCTACAATAGATTCGAAAGCGGCATGCTCAGGAGTACCTATACTGTGATTAAGAACAAAATCGCATATATCGCATCTTGTCTCGACCCTTGAAAAAACGCGAAAGGGGGGACCTTTACGAGTTTTTTCACCCGAATATGACTTTCTCTCAGATTTGAAATTTGGTGGGATTGATTTCAGTTATTAAGTACATTGAGAAGAACATAAAAACACCAACCAAACACCTTGGATACCAATAGTTGTCGAGTACTGAAATATGTATTGAGAAAAATTTCATTATAATATTCCAAGCATCATTATGATCACTAATTATTCAGCAATCAAACTGTCGATGATAGATTCGAAAGCGGGATGCTCAGGAGTACCTATACTGTGATTTTGTACAAAATCGCCTATATCGCGTCTTGTCTCGACCCTGGAAAAAATACTTAAGGGGGGACCTGTAGGTTATGTATATAAGCTACTGTGCCGAGTAGCAACCCTGTATATAAGCTACTGTGCCGAGTAGCATTTATATATATCATCACGTGGCAACACTGCACGTTGTGGCAACATTGCCCCGAGGCTGCCATATGGCAAGGCAGCCTCAGTCTGACTGTGTGAGCCGTGCATGGCACACGCGAGTCACCACTTGTATTTCTCTCATCCATAATAAACGGACTTCAGTGTTACACGGTGTTTCCCTACCCATCACTGCATTCCTCAAGGAACACTTGTAACCACCATGGCGCAGTGGCTAGGATCTGTGGACTTACAAAGTGTGTGAACGGTGCCGAGACAGTTACGTCTGCCGGTGATGCGCGTCATGCGCATCGACTCATAGTGTGTTGTGCTGTGTTGCGCTGTGTTTCGCCGCGATGTGCAGTGTTGCTCCGTCACAGTGCGTTTTAGTGACGGTGGCAGTGTTAGTGTCAGTGTATTAGTGTGTGTCAAGAGCTGAGAGTTGAACATTGGCCTGTTTTTTGTGGTACCCACGGAGCACGCAGGCATACATCCTTCTCATGTGACATCCGGGAAGACACTGACGGTCTCACCCACCCCCCCCCCCCCCCGCCGCGTCTCTAGCCACCGGCATTAAGGCCACCACGAAGTGCATCTGCTGTCTCAGACACACACACACACACACACACGCACGCACGCACTCACTCACGGACAGAACAGTGGACTATATGTATTATTTCTGCGCTGTTTATGTCATATATATGTGGTTCGAGCTGTTGAGGCGCCACTTTATATACTAAACAGTGCAGTCCACGCACACACTAAGATGGGAGGTAAGAAGCGACAACGTCAAGATGGGAGACACGACTCCCCACCACCTTCCCCTCCACTGGGCGCAGACTCTCATCCTCCACCTCCAGTGACAGACATTGCCACAATTCTGAGGTGGATGGACGACCAGGATGAGAGATGCAGAGAGATGGAACTTCAGAGGGAGGAGACACGAAGAGAGGAGGAAAAGTTGCGTTTTGAGGCACTATTGGCGACCCTGGCGCTAACCCACCCTCCCTCACTCGCAGGTAGCGCTCATATAGGTGCCAGTACCCTCCCTCCTCCACCACACCAGCGTCCTCCAGGTACTCTTGCCTCCAGACAAACAGCTCCCAAGGCATCTGTTCAACCCCCACCCGCCCTCTCACCAGACGTCACGTTTCAGCTTTTTCGTGAGTGGAGGCGGCGTTGGACAGATTACTCCACGATGGTGGACCTTGACAGCATGCCTCCAAACAAACAGCTCATCCAACTGTGGATGTGTATATCGCTGGAGACCCAGAGAGTTTTGGAGCACACGTTGCAAGTGCCTCCCGATTCTACCTCTTCAGTGACGGATGTGCTCGACCTTTTACAGGAGCATGTTAAGGGTCGAAATAACGAGGCTTTGCGTCGCCGCGCCTTCACCAGCTGCAAGCAGGCGGAGAACGAATCCTTTGACGACTTTTTTGTAAGCTTGAAGAGTTTGTTAGAGGAGATCGACGTCTGCAAGGCACACAGCCGGGAATGTGAGGAAGCCTGGATCAAGCACGGGATCTTGGCAGGTGTCAGGCAGGAAGAGTTGGTGCAGCGACTCATCCCCCTGGACGCTTCCTCCACACTCCAGGTGGTAGTGACTGAATGTCGGTCGTACGAGGCCACCAAGTCCGCCACTTCTGCCTTACGGGCCCCTCCTGCTGTGAGAGCAATCTCTCAGTACAAGAAGGGTAAGAAGGTGGCCAACAACGCGAAGGCTGCCACACGTTCTTCCACGCCTCCGCCTAGTGCTTCCTGTGGCAGCTGTGGAAAGCAGCACAGCCCCAAGACATGCCCAGCCGCCGACGCACTGTGTCGTGGATGTGACCGTAAGGGCCACTGGTCTAACACAGACAGTTGCCCTGCACGAGGCCACAAGTGTCAGGCCTGCGGTTGCTATGGACACTACGACAAGTGCTGCCGCCAACCCAAGCCCAAAAGCCCGAGACGAGGAGGAAAGCAGCGCACTTCCCTCGGGGTGGTTCGCACGCAGCCCCCTCCAGATGGCCCATGCAGCCCCAGGCAGCAGCGGAGTCACATCAGGAGGGTGGAATCGACCACACGCCCCAGGGCTACCCCTTCCCCCACCATCCGCGTCGCCGTCACACAGTGATGTGTCGGGTCACATCGAGGTGATCCCAGACACCGGCGCCGATACTACGGTGATTGGGTTGAAGCACCTACAGAAACTGGGCCTCACCAAACGTGACCTGGGACCACCGCCGCAGCTGCTGTACTACAATGCGGACGGTTCCCAGATGCCGGACGCTGTGGGCTCCTTTCAAGCAGAGATCACCTACGGCGACAGGTCGTGTCATGGATGGATCGACGTGCAGCCTACTCTCGCTACACCCTTGTTGTCGTGGGAGCACCTCAAAAAGTTATGCGTGGTGTCCAGAGACTTTCCCGAGCAGATCCCAGCTGCTCGTTACACCGCCAGCAGGGTGCGTGAGTCGACGAGCGACGCGCCTGGCGCTGCCACACAGAGCTGCCCAGAACCCGCGTCCACTCCCACCCACACAGGACGCTCCCCTGCCCAGATCCTGTATGGTCACCCTCTCCGCTCTTGCGTTCCTACACACGCCAAGGCCTTTGCGAAGGACTGGCAGACCAAAGCCGAGAGCTGTGACCGCCGCGCCGCTTCACGTGCCCAGGACGCCCAGGCTCGGTATGGGAATGGGACAACTGGCCGCCGCCATCTGGCCGCAGCCCAACTGGCCGCATATGTATCTTTTATTATTTTATTCCAATAAAGTACTTCATAAAGAAATTTTAATCCTCTTTTTTTTTATCACACTTTCATCAATTTTGTCAACAAAAAGTTCCATATGGCGGCCAGTCGGCCGCGGCGAGTTTCCCGCGGCCAGTTGGGCTGCGGCCAGATGGCGGCGACCAGTTTCCCTAGACCCGCTCGGTATGACGACCGTGCCCGCCCTCTTCAGGCACTGGAGATTGGTGCCCTTGTCCGCGTCCAGGACCCGACGACGACACGTTGGGACAAGGTGGGCATAGTGATGGGCGTCGGCCGGTCGCGGGACTACAAGGTCAGGATGCCGAGCTGCCGTGTCTGGTGGAGACACCGCCGCTTCCTCCGGCCAGTCCCACCCCCTGCTGCTGGCCCCCTGACCGAGGACGAGTCACCTACACCTCACGAGGATCCGCCCCACAGTGCACCTCGACGCTCAGAGCGACTTAGGACTAAGAAGTCCGCTCAAGACAAAAACAATGAGCGTGAAGGGGGAGGGAGATGTAGGTTATGTATATAAGCTACTGTGCCGAGTAGCAACCCTGTATATAAGCTACTATGCCGAGTAGCATTTATATATATCATCACGTGGCAACACTGCACGTTATGTGGCAACATTGCCCCGAGGTTGCCATATGGCAAGGCAGCCTCAGTCTGACTGTGTGAGCCGTGCATGGCACACGCGAGTCACCACTTGTATTTCTCTCATCCATAATAAACGGACTTCAGTGTTACACGGTGTTTCCCTACCCATCACTGCATTCCTCAGGGAACACTTGTAACCACCAGGACCCTTCCTATTTTTTCACCGAAATATGATTTTCTCTCCGACTTGAAATTTGGTGGGATTAGTTTCAGTAATTAACTACATCCAGAAGAACATAAAAACACCAACCAATCTCTTTAGAAACCAATAAATGGCGAGTACTGAAATAAGCATTGAGAAAAATTTCATTAAAATATTCCACGCATCATTACGAACACTAATTATTCTGCAATCAAATTGCCGATGATAGGTTCTGAAGCGGCATGCTGAGGAGTACCTATACTATGATTTTTAACAAAATTGCGTATATCGCATCTAGTCTCGACCCTGGAAAAAACGCTTAAGGGGGGACCCTTACGTGTTTTTTCCCAGAAATATGATTTTCTCTTGGACATGAAATTTGGTGGGATTAATTTCAGTAATTATGTACACCCAGAAGAACATAAAAACACCAAACAATCACCTTAGAAACCAATAAATGGCGAGTACTGAAATAAGCATTAAGAAAAATTTCATTATAATAGTCCAAGCATCATTACGAACACTAATTATTCAGCAATCAAACTGTCGATGATACATTCGAAAGAGGCATGCTCAGGAGTACTGTAGTGGATTTCTCCCCTACAAACGCTGTTTATTGCTGAGTAGCCGACCCCACGAATTCCCCTGTGTATGCCTCGTGGTCTAGGTCAACCAGCCCCACCATACACCACGGAGCGGGGGTCAACTACTAAGCCAAGCCAACCCCCGCTATTTAAGACCTGACCTCGTGGTGATCTCGCTCTCTTTCTACCTACACCAACCAGGCAGCAACACCTCCGCCTGCCTGGCGGTCCTCGCTCCCGCTGGCGAGCATGGCGACACACAAGCTGTCCTCCTCTGAGCACCCTCACCAACCAGCTCTCTCTACATCACACTTGTTACCATGCTGCCTTCCCAACACCAAGCTGCATTGTGCATCCAATACAACATGTATACAGAGAGCACATTGTGAGTTTCCTTTCTCCATTCCATCCTGAGTGTGAACCAAACATCCTGTTCCCCACAAATGGTGACTCCCGGAGATTCCCACTCACACAGGTTGGAGGAGTGACAGATCACTCTCCCAGTCTTCAAGCAACATGGAAGACTGGCTTATCCACCCAGAAGCAGCTCTCATCGGCTTTACAGCTACTGTCTCTACAAAGCAGGTTAGACACCCTAGAGCAGCACTGCTTCTCTAAGCAGACACCAGCTCCTCTTCCTGCCCCAAGCACCATGTCCTACCGACTCCAGCACACCCGTCCTGCCTCAGACGCCGCCCCCGGCCCAGCAGTACTCCCTGCCGCTTCTCCTGACGCGGCCCCTGCTTCTGAGTGCGGACCCACACACCCCTCTTTTCTCCCTCAGGTACTTCCTGCTACTGTCCTGCACCCTGCTACTGTCGTGGACCCAGCTGCTGTCACGAGCCCTCATCCGCTTCTGCTGACGCAGCCCCTGCTCCTGACCCAGGCCCACACACCACAGCAGGCGCATCTGACGACTCTGTACCTGTCGCGAAGGAAGCACAACATTCATCGTCTCCACACACCCTCTTTCTCCCACAGATATTGTGTATCTAGACAGTTGTCTCTAGCGACCGGCTCATCCACGCCATCGCTGTTGTCTCACATGAGGCATGCACTGCCCGTTCTGCCTCACATGTGCTATGCAACCCTGCAGACAACAAGTCTCCTACACCGCCTGAAGGGAAGGAGGGAGTATTGTAGTGAATTTCTCCCCTACAAACGCTGTTTATTGCTGAGTAGCCGACCCCACGAATTCCCCTGTGTATGCCTCGTGGTCTAGGTCAACCAGCGCCGCCATACACCACGGAGCAGGGGTTAACTACTAAGCCAAGCCAACCCCCGCTATTTAAGACCTGACCTCGTGGTGATCTCGCTCTCTTTCTACCTACACCAACCAGCCAGAAACACCTCCTCCTCCTCCGCCTGCCTGGCGGTCCTCGCTCCCGCCAGCGAGCATGGCGACCCACAAGCTGTCCTCCTCTGAGCACCCTCACCAACCAGCTCTCTCTACATCACGCTTGTTACCATGCTGCCTTCCCAGCACCAAGCTGCATTGTACATCCAATACAACATGTATACAGAGAGCACATTGTGAGTTTCCTTTCTCCACCCCATCCTGAGTGTGAACCAAACATCCTGTTCCCCACAGTACCAATACTGTGATTTTGTACAAAATCGCGTATATCTCGTCTTGTCTCGACCCTGGAAAAAATACGTAAGTGGGGACCCTTACGCGTTTTTTCACCGAAATATGATTTTCTCTCTAACTTGATATTTGGTGTTATTGATTTTAGTAAATAAGTACATTGAGAAGAACATAAAAACACCAACCAAACACCTTGGATACCAATAGTAGTCGAGTATTGAAATAAGCATTGAGAAAAATTTAACTAAAATATTCCAAGCATCATTACGACCACTAATTATTCCGCAATCAAACTGTCGATGATAGATTCGATAGCGGCATGCTCAGGAGTACCTATACTATGAATTTTAACAAAATCGCATATATCGCGTCTTGTATCAACCCTGGAAAAAACGCGTCAGGGGGGACCCTTACGTGTTTTTTCACGGAAATATGATTTGCTCTTTGACATGAAATTTGGTGGGATTATTTTCAGTAATTAAGTACATCAAGAAGAACATAAAAACACCAACCAATCACCTTAGAAACCAATAACTAGCGAGTACTGAAATAAGCATTGAGAAAAATTTCATTAAAATATTCCAAGCATCATTACGACATCTAATTATTTCGCAATCACACTGTCGATAAGAGATTCGAAAGCGGCATGCTCAGGAGTACCTATACTGTACTGTGATTTTGAACAAAATCGCTTATATCGCGTCTTGTCTCGACCCTGGAAAAAACGCGAAAGGGGGGGGGGGGGGGGGGGACACTTATGCGCTTTTTCACCCAAATATGATTTTCTCTCTGACTTGAAATTTGGTGTTATTGATTTCAGTAACGAAGTACATTGAGAAGAACATATAAAACACCAACCAAACACCTTGGATACCAATAGTTGTCGAGTACTGATATAAGCATTGAGAAAGATTTCATTATAATATTCCAAGCGTCATTACGATCACTAATTATTCTGCAATCAAACTGTCGATGATAGATTCGAAAGCGGCATGCTCAGGAGTACCTATACTGTGATTTTGAACAAAATTGCTTATATCACGTTTTGTTTTGACCCTGGAAAGAACGCATAAGGGGGAAGGGGGACCCTTATGCACTTTTTCACCCAAATATGATTTTCTCTCTGATTTGAAATTTGGTGGGATTGATTTCAGTAACGAAGTACATTAAGAAGAACATATAAAACACCAACCAAACACCTTGGATACCAATAGTTGTCGAGTACTGAAATATGTATTGAGAAAAATTTCATTAAAATATTCCAAGCATCATTACGACCACTAATTATTCCTCAATCAAACTGTCGATGATAGATTCGAAAGCGGCATGCTAAGGAGTACCTATACTGTGATTAAGAACAAAATCGCGTATATCGCGTCTTGTCTCGACCCTGGAAAAAATCCGTAAAGGGAGACACCTTACGCGTTTTTTCACAGAAATATGGTTTTCTCTCAGACTTGAAATTTGGTGGGATTAATTTCAGTAATTAAGTACATCCAGAAGAACAGAAAAACACCAACCAATCACCTTGGAAACCAATAAATGGCGAGTTCTGAAATAAGCATTAAGAAAAATTTCATTAAAATAGTCCAAGCATCATTACGACCACTAATTATTCTGCAATTAAACTGTCGATGATAGATTCGAAAGCGGCATGCTCAGGAGTACCTATACTGTGATTTTGAACAAAATCGCCTATATCGCGTCTTGTCTCGACCCTGGAAAAAACGAGTCACGGGGGACCCTTACGCGTTCTTCCACCTAATTATGATTTTCTCTCACACTTGAAATTTGGTGGGAATAATTTCAGTTATTAAGTACATCCAGAAGAACAGAAAAACACCAACCAATCACCTTGGAAACCAATAAATGGCGAGTTCTGAAATAAGCATTGAGAAAATTTTCATTAAAATATTCCAAGCATCAGTACGATTACTAATTATTCAGTAATCAAACTGTCGATGATAGATTCGAAAGCGGCATGCTCAGGAGTACCTATACTGTGATTTTGAAAATTAAATCGCGTGTATCGCGTTTTATCTCGACCCTGGATTTTCTCTCAGACATGAAATTTGGTGGGATTAATTTCAGTAATTAAGTACATCCAGAAGAACATAGTGATTAACGGCAGCAGTGGGGGCGAAAACGAAAAATGGCAACAAATGCCTTAAATGTGAATAATGGCAGAAGTGTGGTGAAAATGAAATTTGGCAACAATTGCCTTACATATGATTAACGGCATTAGTGGGGCGAAACCGAAATATAGCAACAATTGCCTTACATATAATTAACAGCAGCAGTGTGGCGATAACGAAAAATGGCAACAATTGCCTTATATGTGACTAACAACAGCAGTGTGGCGAAAAGAAAAAATGGCAACAATTGCCTTACATGTGAATAATGGCAGAAGTGTGGCGAAAACGAAAAATGGGAACAATTGCCTTACATGTTAACAATGGCATCAGTGGGGCGAAAACGAATAATGGCAACAATTGCCTAACATGTGATAAACGGCAGCAGTGTGGCGATAACGAAAAATGGCAACAATTGCCTTAAATGTGACTAACAACAGCAGTGTGGCGAAAAGGAAAAATGGCAACAATTGCCTTACATGTGATTAACGGCAGCAGTGGGGCGAAAACAAAAAATGGCAACAATTGCCTTATATGTGATTAATGGCAGCAGTGGGGCGAAAACAAAAAATGGCAACAATTGCCTTATATGTGAATAATGGCAGCAGAGGGGCGAAAAAAAAAATGGCAACAATTGCCTTATATGTGATTAATGGCAGCAGAGGGGCGACAATAAAAAATGGCAACAATTGCCTTATATGTGATTAATGGCAGCAGTGGGGCGAAAACAAAAAATGGCAACAATTGCCTTATATGTGATTAATGGCAGCAGTGGGGCGAAAACAAAAAATGGCAACAATTGCCTTATATGTGATTAATGGCAGCAGAGGGACGAAAACAAAAAATGGCAACAATTGCCTTATATGTGATTAATGGCAGCAGAGGGGCGAAAACAAAAAATGGCAACAATTGCCTTATATGTGATTAATGGCAGCAGAGGGGCGAAAACAAAAAATGGCAACAATTGCCTTATATGTGATTAATGGCAGCAGAGGGGCGACAATAAAAAATGGCAACAATTGCCTTATATGTGATTAATGGCAGCAGTGGGGCGAAAACAAAAAATGGCAACAATTGCCTTATATGTGATTAATGGCAGCAGAGGGGCGAAAACAAAAAATGGCAACAATTGCCTTATATGTGATTAATGGCAGCAGAGGAGCGACAACAAAAATGGCAACAATTGCCTTATATGTGATTAATGGCAGCAGAGGGGCGAAAACAAAAAATGGCAACAATTGCCTTATATGTGATTAATGGCAGCAGAGGGGCGAAAACAAAAAATGGCAACAATTGCCTTATATGTGATTAATGGCAGCAGAGGGGCGAAAACAAAAAATGGCAACAATTGCCTTATATGTGATTAATGGCAGCAGTGGGGCGAAAACAAAAAATGGCAACAATTGCCTTATATGTGATTAATGGCAGCAGAGGGGCGAAAACAAAAAATGGCAACAATTGCCTTATATGTGATTAATGGCAGCAGAGGGGCGAAAACAAAAAATGGCAACAATTGCCTTATATGTGATTAATGGCAGCAGTGGGGCGAAAACAAAAAATGGCAACAATTGCCTTATATGTGATTAATGGCAGCAGAGGGGCGAAAAATAAAAATGGCAACAATTGCCTTATATGTGATTAATGGCAGCAGTGGGGCGAAAACAAAAAATGGCAACAATTGCCTTATATGTGATTAATGGCAGCAGAGGGGCGAAAACAAAAAATGGCAACAATTGCCTTATATGTGATTAATGGCAGCAGAGGGGCGACAATAAAAAATGGCAACAATTGCCTTATATGTGATTAATGGCAGCAGTGGGGCGAAAACAAAAAATGGCAACAATTGCCTTATATGTGATTAATGGCAGCAGAGGGACGAAAACAAAAAATGGCAACAATTGCCTTATATGTGATTAATGGCAGCAGTGGGGCGAAAACAAAAAATGGCAACAATTGCCTTATATGTGATTAATGGCAGCAGAGGGGCGAAAACAAAAAATGGCAACAATTGCCTTATATGTGATTAATGGCAGCAGAGGGGCGAAAACAAAAAATGGCAACAATTGCCTTATATGTGATTAATGGCAGCAGTGGGGCGAAAACAAAAAATGGCAACAATTGCCTTATATGTGATTAATGGCAGCAGAGGGGCGAAAACAAAAATGGCAACAATTGCCTTATATGTGATTAATGGCAGCAGAGGGGCGACAATAAAAAATGGCAACAATTGCCTTATATGTGATTAATGGCAGCAGTGGGGCGAAAACAAAAATGGCAACAATTGCCTTATATGTGATTAATGGCAGCAGAGGGGCGAAAACAAAAAATGGCAACAATTGCCTTATATGTGATTAATGGCAGCAGAGGGGCGAAAACAAAAAATGGCAACAATTGCCTTATATGTGATTAATGGCAGCAGAGGGGCGACAATAAAAAATGGCAACAATTGCCTTATATGTGATTAATGGCAGCAGTGGGGCGAAAACAAAAAATGGCAACAATTGCCTTATATGTGATTAATGGCAGCAGAGGGGCGAAAACAAAAAATGGCAACAATTGCCTTATATGTGATTAATGGCAGCAGAGGGGCGACAATAAAAAATGGCAACAATTGCCTTATATGTGATTAATGGCAGCAGTGGGGCGAAAACAAAAATGGCAACAATTGCCTTATATGTGATTAATGGCAGCAGAGGGGCGAAAACAAAAAATGGCAACAATTGCCTTATATGTGATTAATGGCAGCAGAGGGGCGAAAACAAAAAATGGCAACAATTGCCTTATATGTGATTAATGGCAGCAGAGGGGCGAAAACAAAAAATGGCAACAATTGCCTTATATGTGATTAATGGCAGCAGAGGGGCGACAACAAAAAATGGCAACAATTGCCTTATATGTGATTAATGGCAGCAGTGGGGCGAAAACAAAAAATGGCAACAATTGCCTTATATGTGATTAATGGCAGCAGAGGGGCGAAAACAAAAAATGGCAACAATTGCCTTATATGTGATTAATGGCAGCAGAGGGCGACAATAAAAAATGGCAACAATTGCCTTATATGTGATTAATGGCAGCAGAGGGGCGAAAACAAAAAATGGCAACAATTGCCTTATATGTGATTAATGGCAGCAGAGGGGCGACAATAAAAAATGGCAACAATTGCCTTATATGTGATTAATGGCAGCAGAGGGGCGAAAACAAAAAATGGCAACAATTGCCTTATATGTGATTAATGGCAGCAGAGGGGCGACAATAAAAATGGCAACAATTGCCTTATATGTGATTAATGGCAGCAGTGGGGCGAAAACAAAAAATGGCAACAATTGCCTTATATGTGATTAATGGCAGCAGTGGGGCGAAAACAAAAATGGCAACAATTGCCTTATATGTGATTAATGGCAGCAGTGGGGCGAAAACAAAAAATGGCAACAATTGCCTTATATGTGATTAATGGCAGCAGTGGGGCGAAAACAAAAATGGCAACAATTGCCTTATATGTGATTAATGGCAGCAGTGGGGCGAAAACAAAAAATGGCAACAATTGCCTTATATGTGATTAATGGCAGCAGTGGGCGAAAACAAAAAATGGCAACAATTGCCTTATATGTGATTAATGGCAGCAGAGGGGCGAAAACAAAAAATGGCAACAATTGCCTTATATGTGATTAATGGCAGCAGAGGGGCGACAATAAAAAATGGCAACAATTGCCTTATATGTGATTAATGGCAGCAGTGGGGCGAAAACAAAAAATGGCAACAATTGCCTTATATGTGATTAATGGCAGCAGTGGGGCGAAAACAAAAAATGGCAACAATTGCCTTATATGTGATTAATGGCAGCAGAGGGACGAAAACAAAAAATGGCAACAATTGCCTTATATGTGATTAATGGCAGCAGAGGGCGAAAACAAAAAATGGCAACAATTGCCTTATATGTGATTAATGGCAGCAGAGGGGCGAAAACAAAAAATGGCAACAATTGCCTTATATGTGATTAATGGCAGCAGAGGGGCAACAATAAAAAATGGCAACAATTGCCTTATATGTGATTAATGGCAGCAGTGGGGCGAAAACAAAAAATGGCAACAATTGCCTTATATGTGATTAATGGCAGCAGAGGGCGAAAACAAAAAATGGCAACAATTGCCTTATATGTGATTAATGGCAGCAGAGGAGCGACAATAAAAAATGGCAACAATTGCCTTATATGTGATTAATGGCAGCAGAGGGGCGAAAACAAAAAATGGCAACAATTGCCTTATATGTGATTAATGGCAGCAGAGGGGCGAAAACAAAAAATGGCAACAATTGCCTTATATGTGATTAATGGCAGCAGAGGGGCGACAATAAAAAATGGCAACAATTGCCTTATATGTGATTAATGGCAGCAGTGGGGCGAAAACAAAAAATGGCAACAATTGCCTTATATGTGATTAATGGCAGCAGAGGGGCGAAAACAAAAAATGGCAACAATTGCCTTATATGTGATTAATGGCAGCAGAGGGGCGACAATAAAAATGGCAACAATTGCCTTATATGTGATTAATGGCAGCAGTGGGGCGAAAACAAAAAATGGCAACAATTGCCTTATATGTGATTAATGGCAGCAGAGGGGCGAAAAATAAAAATGGCAACAATTGCCTTATATGTGATTAATGGCAGCAGTGGGGCGAAAACAAAAAATGGCAACAATTGCCTTATATGTGATTAATGGCAGCAGAGGGGCGAAAACAAAAAATGGCAACAATTGCCTTATATGTGATTAATGGCAGCAGAGGGGCGACAATAAAAAATGGCAACAATTGCCTTATATGTGATTAATGGCAGCAGTGGGGCGAAAACAAAAAATGGCAACAATTGCCTTATATGTGATTAATGGCAGCAGAGGGGCGAAAACAAAAAATGGCAACAATTGCCTTATATGTGATTAATGGCAGCAGTGGGGCGAAAACAAAAAATGGCAACAATTGCCTTATATGTGATTAATGGCAGCAGAGGGGCGAAAACAAAAAATGGCAACAATTGCCTTATATGTGATTAATGGCAGCAGAGGGGCGAAAACAAAAAATGGCAACAATTGCCTTATATGTGATTAATGGCAGCAGAGGGGCGAAAAAAAAAATGGCAACAATTGCCTTATATGTGATTAATGGCAGCAGAGGGGCGAAAACAAAAAATGGCAACAATTGCCTTATATGTGATTAATGGCAGCAGAGGGCGACAATAAAAAATGGCAACAATTGCCTTATATGTGATTAATGGCAGCAGTGGGGCGAAAACAAAAATGGCAACAATTGCCTTATATGTGATTAATGGCAGCAGAGGGCGAAAACAAAAAATGGCAACAATTGCCTTATATGTGATTAATGGCAGCAGAGGGGCGAAAACAAAAAATGGCAACAATTGCCTTATATGTGATTAATGGCAGCAGAGGGGCGACAATAAAAATGGCAACAATTGCCTTATATGTGATTAATGGCAGCAGTGGGGCGAAAACAAAAAATGGCAACAATTGCCTTATATGTGATTAATGGCAGCAGAGGGGCGAAAACAAAAAATGGCAACAATTGCCTTATATGTGATTAATGGCAGCAGAGGGGCGACAATAAAAAATGGCAACAATTGCCTTATATGTGATTAATGGCAGCAGTGGGGCGAAAACAAAAAATGGCAACAATTGCCTTATATGTGATTAATGGCAGCAGAGGGGCGAAAACAAAAAATGGCAACAATTGCCTTATATGTGATTAATGGCAGCAGAGGGGCGAAAACAAAAAATGGCAACAATTGCCTTATATGTGATTAATGGCAGCAGAGGGGCGAAAACAAAAAATGGCAACAATTGCCTTATATGTGATTAATGGCAGCAGAGGGGCAACAATAAAAAATGGCAACAATTGCCTTATATGTGATTAATGGCAGCAGTGGGGCGAAAACAAAAAATGGCAACAATTGCCTTATATGTGATTAATGGCAGCAGAGGGGCGAAAACAAAAAATGGCAACAATTGCCTTATATGTGATTAATGGCAGCAGAGGGGCGACAATAAAAATGGCAACAATTGCCTTATATGTGATTAATGGCAGCAGAGGGGCGAAAACAAAAAATGGCAACAATTGCCTTATATGTGATTAATGGCAGCAAAGGGGCGACAATAAAAAATGGCAACAATTGCCTTATATGTGATTAATGGCAGCAGAGGGGCGAAAACAAAAAATGGCAACAATTGCCTTATATGTGATTAATGGCAGCAGAGGGGCGACAATAAAAAATGGCAACAATTGCCTTATATGTGATTAATGGCAGCAGTGGGGCGAAAACAAAAAATGGCAACAATTGCCTTATATGTGATTAATGGCAGCAGAGGGGCGAAAACAAAAAATGGCAACAATTGCCTTATATGTGATTAATGGCAGCAGTGGGGCGAAAACAAAAAATGGCAACAATTGCCTTATATGTGATTAATGGCAGCAGAGGGGCGACAATAAAAAATGGCAACAATTGCCTTATATGTGATTAATGGCAGCAGTGTGGCGAAAACAAAAAATGGCAACAATTGCCTTATATGTGATTAATGGCAGCAGAGGGGCGAAAACAAAAAATGGCAACAATTGCCTTATATGTGATTAATGGCAGCAGAGGGCGACAATAAAAATGGCAACAATTGCCTTATATGTGATTAATGGCAGCAGTGGGGCGAAAACAAAAAATGGCAATTATTGCCTTATATGTGATTAATGGCAGCAGAGGGACGAAAACAAAAAAGTGGCAACAATTGCCTTATATGTGGTTAATGGCAGCAGTGGGGCGAAAACAAAAAATGGCAACAATTGCCTTATATGGTATTAACGGTGGCAGAGGGACGAAAACAAAAAATGGCAATTATTGCCTTATATGTGATTAATGGCAGCAGAGGGGCGACAATAAAAATGGCAACAATTGCCTTATATGTGATTAATGGCAGCAGTGGGGCGAAAACAAAAAATGGCAACAATTGCCTTATATGTGATTAATGGCAGCAGAGGGGCGAAAACAAAAAATGGCAACAATTGCCTTATATGTGATTAATGGCAGCAGAGGGGCGACAATAAAAAATGGCAACAATTGCCTTATATGTGATTAATGGCAGCAGTGGGGCGAAAACAAAAAATGGCAACAATTGCCTTATATGTGATTAATGGCAGCAGTGGGGCGAAAACAAAAAATGGCAACAATTGCCTTATATGTGATTAATGGCAGCAGAGGGACGAAAACAAAAAATGGCAACAATTGCCTTATATGTGATTAATGGCAGCAGAGGGGCGAAAACAAAAAATGGCAACAATTGCCTTATATGTGATTAATGGCAGCAGAGGGGCGAAAACAAAAAATGGCAACAATTGCCTTATATGTGATTAATGGCAGCAGAGGGGCGAAAAATAAAAATGGCAACAATTGCCTTATATGTGATTAATGGCAGCAGTGGGGCGAAAACAAAAAATGGCAACAATTGCCTTATATGTGATTAATGGCAGCAGAGGGGCGAAAACAAAAAATGGCAACAATTGCCTTATATGTGATTAATGGCAGCAGAGGGGCGACAATAAAAATGGCAACAATTGCCTTATATGTGATTAATGGCAGCAGAGGGGCGAAAACAAAAAATGGCAACAATTGCCTTATATGTGATTAATGGCAGCAGAGGGGCGACAATAAAAAATGGCAACAATTGCCTTATATGTGATTAATGGCAGCAGTGGGGCGAAAACAAAAAATGGCAACAATTGCCTTATATGTGATTAATGGCAGCAGTGGGGCGAAAACAAAAAATGGCAACAATTGCCTTATATGTGATTAATGGCAGCAGAGGGGCGAAAACAAAAATGGCAACAATTGCCTTATATGTGATTAATGGCAGCAGAGGGCGACAATAAAAAATGGCAACAATTGCCTTATATGTGATTAATGGCAGCAGTGGGGCGAAAACAAAAAATGGCAACAATTGCCTTATATGTGATTAATGGCAGCAGTGGGGCGAAAACAAAAAATGGCAACAATTGCCTTATATGTGATTAATGGCAGCAGTGGGGCGAAAACAAAAAATGGCAACAATTGCCTTATATGTGATTAATGGCAGCAGAGGGACGAAAACAAAAAATGGCAACAATTGCCTTATATGTGATTAATGGCAGCAGTGGGGCGAAAACAAAAAATGGCAACAATTGCCTTATATGTGATTAATGGCAGCAGAGGGGCGAAAACAAAAAATGGCAACAATTGCCTTATATGTGATTAATGGCAGCAGAGGGGCGACAATAAAAAATGGCAACAATTGCCTTATATGTGATTAATGGCAGCAGTGGGGCGAAAACAAAAAATGGCAACAATTGCCTTATATGTGATTAATGGCAGCAGAGGGACGAAAACAAAAAATGGCAACAATTGCCTTATATGTGATTAATGGCAGCAGTGGGGCGAAAACAAAAAATGGCAACAATTGCCTTATATGTGATTAATGGCAGCAGAGGGACGAAAACAAAAAATGGCAACAATTGCCTTATATGTGATTAATGGCAGCAGTGGGGCGAAAACAAAAAATGGCAACAATTGCCTTATATGTGATTAATGGCAGCAGAGGGGCGAAAACAAAAAATGGCAACAATTGCCTTATATGTGATTAATGGCAGCAGTGGGGCGAAAACAAAAAATGGCAACAATTGCCTTATATGTGATTAATGGCAGCAGAGGGGCGAAAACTAAAAATGGCAACAATTGCCTTATATGTGATTAATGGCAGCAGAGGGCGACAATAAAAAATGGCAACAATTGCCTTATATGTGATTAATGGCAGCAGTGGGGCGAAAACAAAAAATGGCAACAATTGCCTTATATGTGATTAATGGCAGCAGTGGGGCGAAAACAAAAAATGGCAACAATTGCCTTATATGTGATTAATGGCAGCAGTGGGGCGAAAACAAAAAATGGCAACAATTGCCTTATATGTGATTAATGGCAGCAGAGGGGCGACAATAAAAAATGGCAACAATTGCCTTATATGTGATTAATGGCAGCAGTGGGGCGAAAACAAAAAATGGCAACAATTGCCTTATATGTGATTAATGGCAGCAGAGGGGCGAAAACAAAAAATGGCAACAATTGCCTTATATGTGATTAATGGCAGCAGAGGGCGACAATAAAAATGGCAACAATTGCCTTATATGTGATTAATGGCAGCAGTGGGGCGAAAACAAAAAATGGCAACAATTGCCTTATATGTGATTAATGGCAGCAGAGGGACGAAAACAAAAAATGGCAACAATTGCCTTATATGTGATTAATGGCAGCAGTGGGGCGAAAACAAAAAATGGCAACAATTGCCTTATATGTGATTAATGGCAGCAGAGGGACGAAAACAAAAAATGGCAACAATTGCCTTATATGTGATTAATGGCAGCAGAGGGGCGACAATAAAAATGGCAACAATTGCCTTATATGTGATTAATGGCAGCAGTGGGGCGAAAACAAAAAATGGCAACAATTGCCTTATATGTGATTAATGGCAGCAGAGGGGCGAAAACAAAAAATGGCAACAATTGCCTTATATGTGATTAATGGCAGCAGTGGGGCGAAAACAAAAAATGGCAACAATTGCCTTATATGTGATTAATGGCAGCAGTGGGGCGAAAACAAAAAATGGCAACAATTGCCTTATATGTGATTAATGGCAGCAGAGGGCGAAAACAAAAAATGGCAACAATTGCCTTATATGTGATTAATGGCAGCAGAGGGGCGAAAACAAAAAATGGCAACAATTGCCTTATATGTGATTAATGGCAGCAGAGGGGCGAAAACAAAAAATGGCAACAATTGCCTTATATGTGATTAATGGCAGCAGAGGGGCGAAAACAAAAAATGGCAACAATTGCCTTATATGTGATTAATGGCAGCAGTGGGGCGAAAACAAAAAATGGCAACAATTGCCTTATATGTGATTAATGGCAGCAGAGGGGCGAAAACAAAAAATGGCAACAATTGCCTTATATGTGATTAATGGCAGCAGAGGGGCGACAATAAAAAATGGCAACAATTGCCTTATATGTGATTAATGGCAGCAGAGGGGCGAAAACAAAAAATGGCAACAATTGCCTTATATGTGATTAATGGCAGCAGAGGGGCGACAATAAAAAATGGCAACAATTGCCTTATATGTGATTAATGGCAGCAGTGGGGCGAAAACAAAAAATGGCAACAATTGCCTTATATGTGATTAATGGCAGCAGTGGGGCGAAAACAAAAAATGGCAACAATTGCCTTATATGTGATTAATGGCAGCAGAGGGGCGAAAACAAAAATGGCAACAATTGCCTTATATGTGATTAATGGCAGCAGAGGGGCGACAATAAAAAATGGCAACAATTGCCTTATATGTGATTAATGGCAGCAGTGGGGCGAAAACAAAAAATGGCAACAATTGCCTTATATGTGATTAATGGCAGCAGTGGGGCGAAAACAAAAAATGGCAACAATTGCCTTATATGTGATTAATGGCAGCAGTGGGGCGAAAACAAAAAATGGCAACAATTGCCTTATATGTGATTAATGGCAGCAGAGGGGCGAAAACAAAAAATGGCAACAATTGCCTTATATGTGATTAATGGCAGCAGTGGGCGAAAACAAAAAATGGCAACAATTGCCTTATATGTGATTAATGGCAGCAGAGGGGCGAAAACAAAAAATGGCAACAATTGCCTTATATGTGATTAATGGCAGCAGAGGGGCGACAATAAAAAATGGCAACAATTGCCTTATATGTGATTAATGGCAGCAGTGGGGCGAAAACAAAAAATGGCAACAATTGCCTTATATGTGATTAATGGCAGCAGAGGGGCGAAAACAAAAAATGGCAACAATTGCCTTATATGTGATTAATGGCAGCAGTGGGGCGAAAACAAAAATGGCAACAATTGCCTTATATGTGATTAATGGCAGCAGAGGGGCGAAAACAAAAAATGGCAACAATTGCCTTATATGTGATTAATGGCAGCAGTGGGGCGAAAACAAAAAATGGCAACAATTGCCTTATATGTGATTAATGGCAGCAGAGGGGCGAAAACAAAAAATGGCAACAATTGCCTTATATGTGATTAATGGCAGCAGTGGGGCGAAAACAAAAAATGGCAACAATTGCCTTATATGTGATTAATGGCAGCAGTGGGGCGAAAACAAAAAATGGCAACAATTGCCTTATATGTGATTAATGGCAGCAGAGGGGCGAAAACAAAAAATGGCAACAATTGCCTTATATGTGATTAATGGCAGCAGAGGGGCGACAACAAAAAATGGCAACAATTGCCTTATATGTGATTAATGGCAGCAGTGGGGCGAAAACAAAAAATGGCAACAATTGCCTTATATGTGATTAATGGCAGCAGAGGGGCGAAAACAAAAAATGGCAACAATTGCCTTATATGTGATTAATGGCAGCAGTGGGGCGAAAACAAAAAATGGCAACAATTGCCTTATATGTGATTAATGGCAGCAGAGGGGCGAAAACAAAAAATGGCAACAATTGCCTTATATGTGATTAATGGCAGCAGAGGGGCGAAAACAAAAAATGGCAACAATTGCCTTATATGTGATTAATGGCAGCAGAGGGGCGACAACAAAAAATGGCAACAATTGCCTTATATGTGATTAATGGCAGCAGTGGGGCGAAAACAAAAAATGGCAACAATTGCCTTATATGTGATTAATGGCAGCAGAGGGGCGAAAACAAAAAATGGCAACAATTGCCTTATATGTGATTAATGGCAGCAGAGGGGCGAAACAAAAAATGGCAACAATTGCCTTATATGTGATTAATGGCAGCAGTGGGGCGAAAACAAAAAATGGCAACAATTGCCTTATATGTGATTAATGGCAGCAGAGGGACGAAAACAAAAAATGGCAACAATTGCCTTATATGTGATTAATGGCAGCAGTGGGGCGAAAACAAAAAATGGCAACAATTGCCTTATATGTGATTAATGGCAGCAGAGGGACGAAAACAAAAAATGGCAACAATTGCCTTATATGTGATTAATGGCAGCAGAGGGGCGAAAACAAAAAATGGCAACAATTGCCTTATATGTGATTAATGGCAGCAGTGGGGCGAAAACAAAAAATGGCAACAATTGCCTTATATGTGATTAATGGCAGCAGAGGGGCGAAAACAAAAAATGGCAACAATTGCCTTATATGTGATTAATGGCAGCAGAGGGGCGAAAACAAAAAATGGCAACAATTGCCTTATATGTGATTAATGGCAGCAGTGGGGCGAAAACAAAAAATGGCAACAATTGCCTTATATGTGATTAATGGCAGCAGAGGGCGAAAACAAAAAATGGCAACAATTGCCTTATATGTGATTAATGGCAGCAGTGGGGCGAAAACAAAAAATGGCAACAATTGCCTTATATGTGATTAATGGCAGCAGAGGGGCGAAAACAAAAAATGGCAACAATTGCCTTATATGTGATTAATGGCAGCAGTGGGGCGAAAACAAAAAATGGCAACAATTGCCTTATATGTGATTAATGGCAGCAGTGGGGCGAAAACAAAAAATGGCAACAATTGCCTTATATGTGATTAATGGCAGCAGAGGGGCGAAAACAAAAAATGGCAACAATTGCCTTATATGTGATTAATGGCAGCAGAGGGGCGAAAACAAAAAATGGCAACAATTGCCTTATATGTGATTAATGGCAGCAGAGGGGCGAAAACAAAAAATGGCAACAATTGCCTTATATGTGATTAATGGCAGCAGTGGGGCGAAAACAAAAAATGGCAACAATTGCCTTATATGTGATTAATGGCAGCAGAGGGGCGAAAACAAAAATGGCAACAATTGCCTTATATGTGATTAATGGCAGCAGAGGGGCGAAAACAAAAAATGGCAACAATTGCCTTATATGTGATTAATGGCAGCAGAGGGGCGACAATAAAAAATGGCAACAATTGCCTTATATGTGATTAATGGCAGCAGTGGGGCGAAAACAAAAATGGCAACAATTGCCTTATATGTGATTAATGGCAGCAGTGGGGCGAAAACAAAAAATGGCAACAATTGCCTTATATGTGATTAATGGCAGCAGAGGGGCGAAAACAAAAAATGGCAACAATTGCCTTATATGTGATTAATGGCAGCAGAGGGGCGAAAACAAAAAATGGCAACAATTGCCTTATATGTGATTAATGGCAGCAGAGGGGCGAAAACAAAAAATGGCAACAATTGCCTTATATGTGATTAATGGCAGCAGAGGGGCGAAAACAAAAAATGGCAACAATTGCCTTATATGTGATTAATGGCAGCAGAGGGGCGACAATAAAAAATGGCAACAATTGCCTTATATGTGATTAATGGCAGCAGTGGGGCGAAAACAAAAAATGGCAACAATTGCCTTATATGTGATTAATGGCAGCAGAGGGGCGAAAACAAAAATGGCAACAATTGCCTTATATGTGATTAATGGCAGCAGAGGGGCGAAAACAAAAATGGCAACAATTGCCTTATATGTGATTAATGGCAGCAGAGGGGCGACAATAAAAAATGGCAACAATTGCCTTATATGTGATTAATGGCAGCAGTGGGGCGAAAACAAAAAATGGCAACAATTGCCTTATATGTGATTAATGGCAGCAGTGGGGCGAAAACAAAAAATGGCAACAATTGCCTTATATGTGATTAATGGCAGCAGTGGGGCGAAAACAAAAAATGGCAACAATTGCCTTATATGTGATTAATGGCAGCAGAGGGACGAAAACAAAAAATGGCAACAATTGCCTTATATGTGATTAATGGCAGCAGTGGGGCGAAAACAAAAAATGGCAACAATTGCCTTATATGTGATTAATGGCAGCAGTGGGGCGAAAACAAAAAATGGCAACAATTGCCTTATATGTGATTAATGGCAGCAGAGGGGCGAAAACAAAAAATGGCAACAATTGCCTTATATGTGATTAATGGCAGCAGTGGGGCGAAAACAAAAAATGGCAACAATTGCCTTATATGTGATTAATGGCAGCAGAGGGGCGAAAACAAAAAATGGCAACAATTGCCTTATATGTGATTAATGGCAGCAGTGGGGCGAAAACAAAAAATGGCAACAATTGCCTTATATGTGATTAATGGCAGCAGAGGGCGAAAACAAAAAATGGCAACAATTGCCTTATATGTGATTAATGGCAGCAGTGGGGCGAAAACAAAAAATGGCAACAATTGCCTTATATGTGATTAATGGCAGCAGAGGGGCGAAAACAAAAAATGGCAACAATTGCCTTATATGTGATTAATGGCAGCAGTGGGGCGAAAACAAAAAATGGCAACAATTGCCTTATATGTGATTAATGGCAGCAGAGGGGCGAAAACAAAAAATGGCAACAATTGCCTTATATGTGATTAATGGCAGCAGAGGGGCGAAAACAAAAAATGGCAACAATTGCCTTATATGTGATTAATGGCAGCAGTGGGGCGAAAACAAAAATGGCAACAATTGCCTTATATGTGATTAATGGCAGCAGTGGGGCGAAAACAAAAAATGGCAACAATTGCCTTATATGTGATTAATGGCAGCAGTGGGGCGAAAACAAAAAATGGCAACAATTGCCTTATATGTGATTAATGGCAGCAGAGGGGCGAAACAAAAAATGGCAACAATTGCCTTATATGTGATTAATGGCAGCAGTGGGGCGAAAACAAAAAATGGCAACAATTGCCTTATATGTGATTAATGGCAGCAGAGGGGCGAAAACAAAAAATGGCAACAATTGCCTTATATGTGATTAATGGCAGCAGAGGGCGACAATAAAAATGGCAACAATTGCCTTATATGTGATTAATGGCAGCAGTGGGGCGAAAACAAAAAATGGCAACAATTGCCTTATATGTGATTAATGGCAGCAGAGGGACGAAAACAAAAAATGGCAACAATTGCCTTATATGTGATTAATGGCAGCAGTGGGGCGAAAACAAAAAATGGCAACAATTGCCTTATATGTGATTAATGGCAGCAGAGGGGCGAAAACAAAAAATGGCAACAATTGCCTTATATGTGATTAATGGCAGCAGAGGGGCGAAAACAAAAATGGCAACAATTGCCTTATATGTGATTAATGGCAGCAGTGGGCGAAAACAAAAAATGGCAACAATTGCCTTATATGTGATTAATGGCAGCAGAGGGGCGACAACAAAAAATGGCAACAATTGCCTTATATGTGATTAATGGCAGCAGTGGGGCGAAAACAAAAAATGGCAACAATTGCCTTATATGTGATTAATGGCAGCAGTGGGGCGAAAACAAAAAATGGCAACAATTGCCTTATATGTGATTAATGGCAGCAGAGGGGCGAAAACAAAAAATGGCAACAATTGCCTTATATGTGATTAATGGCAGCAGAGGGGCGAAAACAAAAAATGGCAACAATTGCCTTATATGTGATTAATGGCAGCAGAGGGGCGAAAACAAAAAATGGCAACAATTGCCTTATATGTGATTAATGGCAGCAGAGGGGCGAAAACAAAAAATGGCAACAATTGCCTTATATGTGATTAATGGCAGCAGTGGGGCGAAAACAAAAAATGGCAACAATTGCCTTATATGTGATTAATGGCAGCAGAGGGGCGAAAACAAAAAATGGCAACAATTGCCTTATATGTGATTAATGGCAGCAGAGGGGCGAAAACAAAAAATGGCAACAATTGCCTTATATGTGATTAATGGCAGCAGAGGGGCGAAAACAAAAAATGGCAACAATTGCCTTATATGTGATTAATGGCAGCAGAGGGGCGACAATAAAAAATGGCAACAATTGCCTTATATGTGATTAATGGCAGCAGAGGGGCGAAAACAAAAAATGGCAACAATTGCCTTATATGTGATTAATGGCAGCAGTGGGGCGAAAACAAAAAATGGCAACAATTGCCTTATATGTGATTAATGGCAGCAGAGGGGCGAAAACAAAAAATGGCAACAATTGCCTTATATGTGATTAATGGCAGCAGAGGGGCGAAAACAAAAAATGGCAACAATTGCCTTATATGTGATTAATGGCAGCAGTGGGGCGAAAACAAAAAATGGCAACAATTGCCTTATATGTGATTAATGGCAGCAGTGGGGCGAAAACAAAAAATGGCAACAATTGCCTTATATGTGATTAATGGCAGCAGTGGGGCGAAAACAAAAAATGGCAACAATTGCCTTATATGTGATTAATGGCAGCAGAGGGGCGAAAACAAAAAATGGCAACAATTGCCTTATATGTGATTAATGGCAGCAGTGGGGCGAAAACAAAAAATGGCAACAATTGCCTTATATGTGATTAATGGCAGCAGAGGGGCGAAAACAAAAAATGGCAACAATTGCCTTATATGTGATTAATGGCAGCAGAGGGGCGACAATAAAAAATGGCAACAATTGCCTTATATGTGATTAATGGCAGCAGTGGGGCGAAAACAAAAAATGGCAACAATTGCCTTATATGTGATTAATGGCAGCAGAGGGGCGAAAACAAAAAATGGCAACAATTGCCTTATATGTGATTAATGGCAGCAGAGGGGCGAAAACAAAAAATGGCAACAATTGCCTTATATGTGATTAATGGCAGCAGTGGGGCGAAAACAAAAAATGGCAACAATTGCCTTATATGTGATTAATGGCAGCAGAGGGGCGAAAACAAAAAATGGCAACAATTGCCTTATATGTGATTAATGGCAGCAGTGGGGCGAAAACAAAAATGGCAACAATTGCCTTATATGTGATTAATGGCAGCAGAGGGGCGAAAACAAAAAATGGCAACAATTGCCTTATATGTGATTAATGGCAGCAGTGGGGCGAAAACAAAAAATGGCAACAATTGCCTTATATGTGATTAATGGCAGCAGAGGGGCGAAAACAAAAAATGGCAACAATTGCCTTATATGTGATTAATGGCAGCAGTGGGGCGAAAACAAAAAATGGCAACAATTGCCTTATATGTGATTAATGGCAGCAGTGGGGCGAAAACAAAAAATGGCAACAATTGCCTTATATGTGATTAATGGCAGCAGAGGGGCGAAAACAAAAATGGCAACAATTGCCTTATATGTGATTAATGGCAGCAGAGGGGCGACAATAAAAAATGGCAACAATTGCCTTATATGTGATTAATGGCAGCAGTGGGGCGAAAACAAAAATGGCAACAATTGCCTTATATGTGATTAATGGCAGCAGAGGGGCGAAAACAAAAAATGGCAACAATTGCCTTATATGTGATTAATGGCAGCAGTGGGGCGAAAACAAAAAATGGCAACAATTGCCTTATATGTGATTAATGGCAGCAGAGGGGCGAAAACAAAAAATGGCAACAATTGCCTTATATGTGATTAATGGCAGCAGAGGGGCGAAAACAAAAAATGGCAACAATTGCCTTATATGTGATTAATGGCAGCAGAGGGGCGACAATAAAAAATGGCAACAATTGCCTTATATGTGATTAATGGCAGCAGTGGGGCGAAAACAAAAAATGGCAACAATTGCCTTATATGTGATTAATGGCAGCAGAGGGCGAAAACAAAAAATGGCAACAATTGCCTTATATGTGATTAATGGCAGCAGAGGGGCGAAACAAAAAATGGCAACAATTGCCTTATATGTGATTAATGGCAGCAGTGGGGCGAAAACAAAAAATGGCAACAATTGCCTTATATGTGATTAATGGCAGCAGAGGGGCGAAAACAAAAAATGGCAACAATTGCCTTATATGTGATTAATGGCAGCAGTGGGGCGAAAACAAAAATGGCAACAATTGCCTTATATGTGATTAATGGCAGCAGAGGGGCGAAAACAAAAAATGGCAACAATTGCCTTATATGTGATTAATGGCAGCAGAGGGGCGACAATAAAAAATGGCAACAATTGCCTTATATGTGATTAATGGCAGCAGTGGGGCGAAAACAAAAAATGGCAACAATTGCCTTATATGTGATTAATGGCAGCAGAGGGGCGAAAACAAAAAATGGCAACAATTGCCTTATATGTGATTAATGGCAGCAGAGGGGCGACAATAAAAAATGGCAACAATTGCCTTATATGTGATTAATGGCAGCAGTGGGGCGAAAACAAAAAATGGCAACAATTGCCTTATATGTGATTAATGGCAGCAGAGGGCGAAAACAAAAAATGGCAACAATTGCCTTATATGTGATTAATGGCAGCAGTGGGGCGAAAACAAAAAATGGCAACAATTGCCTTATATGTGATTAATGGCAGCAGAGGGACGAAAACAAAAAATGGCAACAATTGCCTTATATGTGATTAATGGCAGCAGTGGGGCGAAAACAAAAAATGGCAACAATTGCCTTATATGTGATTAATGGCAGCAGTGGGGCGAAAACAAAAAATGGCAACAATTGCCTTATATGTGATTAATGGCAGCAGAGGGGCGAAAACAAAAAATGGCAACAATTGCCTTATATGTGATTAATGGCAGCAGAGGGCGAAAACAAAAAATGGCAACAATTGCCTTATATGTGATTAATGGCAGCAGAGGGGCGAAAACAAAAAATGGCAACAATTGCCTTATATGTGATTAATGGCAGCAGAGGGGCGACAATAAAAAATGGCAACAATTGCCTTATATGTGATTAATGGCAGCAGAGGGGCGAAAACAAAAAATGGCAACAATTGCCTTATATGTGATTAATGGCAGCAGAGGGGCGACAATAAAAAATGGCAACAATTGCCTTATATGTGATTAATGGCAGCAGAGGGACGAAAACAAAAATGGCAACAATTGCCTTATATGTGATTAATGGCAGCAGTGGGGCGAAAACAAAAAATGGCAACAATTGCCTTATATGTGATTAATGGCAGCAGGGGCGAAAACAAAAAATGGCAACAATTGCCTTATATGTGATTAATGGCAGCAGTGGGGCGAAAACAAAAAATGGCAACAATTGCCTTATATGTGATTAATGGCAGCAGAGGGGCGAAAACAAAAAATGGCAACAATTGCCTTATATGTGATTAATGGCAGCAGAGGGGCGAAAACAAAAATGGCAACAATTGCCTTATATGTGATTAATGGCAGCAGAGGGGCGACAAAAAAAATGGCAACAATTGCCTTATATGTGATTAATGGCAGCAGTGGGGCGAAAACAAAAATGGCAACAATTGCCTTATATGTGATTAATGGCAGCAGTGGGGCGAAAACAAAAAATGGCAACAATTGCCTTATATGTGATTAATGGCAGCAGAGGGACGAAAACAAAAAATGGCAACAATTGCCTTATATGTGATTAATGGCAGCAGAGGGCGAAAACAAAAAATGGCAACAATTGCCTTATATGTGATTAATGGCAGCAGAGGGGCGAAAACAAAAAATGGCAACAATTGCCTTATATGTGATTAATGGCAGCAGAGGGGCGAAAACAAAAAATGGCAACAATTGCCTTATATGTGATTAATGGCAGCAGAGGGGCGACAATAAAAAATGGCAACAATTGCCTTATATGTGATTAATGGCAGCAGTGGGGCGAAAACAAAAAATGGCAACAATTGCCTTATATGTGATTAATGGCAGCAGTGGGGCGAAAACAAAAAATGGCAACAATTGCCTTATATGTGATTAATGGCAGCAGAGGGGCGAAAACAAAAAATGGCAACAATTGCCTTATATGTGATTAATGGCAGCAGAGGGGCGAAAACAAAAAATGGCAACAATTGCCTTATATGTGATTAATGGCAGCAGAGGGGCGAAAACAAAAAATGGCAACAATTGCCTTATATGTGATTAATGGCAGCAGAGGGGCGAAACAAAAAATGGCAACAATTGCCTTATATGTGATTAATGGCAGCAGAGGGCGACAATAAAAAATGGCAACAATTGCCTTATATGTGATTAATGGCAGCAGTGGGGCGAAAACAAAAAATGGCAACAATTGCCTTATATGTGATTAATGGCAGCAGAGGGGCGAAAACAAAAAATGGCAACAATTGCCTTATATGTGATTAATGGCAGCAGTGGGGCGAAAACAAAAATGGCAACAATTGCCTTATATGTGATTAATGGCAGCAGAGGGGCGAAAACAAAAAATGGCAACAATTGCCTTATATGTGATTAATGGCAGCAGTGGGGCGAAAACAAAAAATGGCAACAATTGCCTTATATGTGATTAATGGCAGCAGAGGGGCGAAAACAAAAATGGCAACAATTGCCTTATATGTGATTAATGGCAGCAGAGGGCGACAATAAAAAATGGCAACAATTGCCTTATATGTGATTAATGGCAGCAGTGGGGCGAAAACAAAAATGGCAACAATTGCCTTATATGTGATTAATGGCAGCAGAGGGACGAAAACAAAAAATGGCAACAATTGCCTTATATGTGATTAATGGCAGCAGTGGGGCGAAAACAAAAAATGGCAACAATTGCCTTATATGTGATTAATGGCAGCAGAGGGACGAAAACAAAAAATGGCAACAATTGCCTTATATGTGATTAATGGCAGCAGAGGGGCGAAAACAAAAAATGGCAACAATTGCCTTATATGTGATTAATGGCAGCAGAGGGCGAAAACAAAAAATGGCAACAATTGCCTTATATGTGATTAATGGCAGCAGAGGGGCGAAACAAAAAATGGCAACAATTGCCTTATATGTGATTAATGGCAGCAGAGGGGCGAAAACAAAAAATGGCAACAATTGCCTTATATGTGATTAATGGCAGCAGAGGGGCGACAATAAAAATGGCAACAATTGCCTTATATGTGATTAATGGCAGCAGTGGGGCGAAAACAAAAAATGGCAACAATTGCCTTATATGTGATTAATGGCAGCAGTGGGGCGAAAACAAAAAATGGCAACAATTGCCTTATATGTGATTAATGGCAGCAGAGGGCGAAAACAAAAAATGGCAACAATTGCCTTATATGTGATTAATGGCAGCAGAGGGGCGAAAACAAAAAATGGCAACAATTGCCTTATATGTGATTAATGGCAGCAGAGGGGCGAAAACAAAAAATGGCAACAATTGCCTTATATGTGATTAATGGCAGCAGAGGGCGAAAACAAAAAATGGCAACAATTGCCTTATATGTGATTAATGGCAGCAGTGGGGCGAAAACAAAAAATGGCAACAATTGCCTTATATGTGATTAATGGCAGCAGAGGGGCGAAAACAAAAAATGGCAACAATTGCCTTATATGTGATTAATGGCAGCAGTGGGGCGAAAACAAAAATGGCAACAATTGCCTTATATGTGATTAATGGCAGCAGGGGCGAAAACAAAAAATGGCAACAATTGCCTTATATGTGATTAATGGCAGCAGTGGGGCGAAAACAAAAAATGGCAACAATTGCCTTATATGTGATTAATGGCAGCAGAGGGGCGACAATAAAAAATGGCAACAATTGCCTTATATGTGATTAATGGCAGCAGTGGGGCGAAAACAAAAAATGGCAACAATTGCCTTATATGTGATTAATGGCAGCAGAGGGGCGAAAACAAAAAATGGCAACAATTGCCTTATATGTGATTAATGGCAGCAGAGGGGCGAAAACTAAAAATGGCAACAATTGCCTTATATGTGATTAATGGCAGCAGAGGGCGACAATAAAAAATGGCAACAATTGCCTTATATGTGATTAATGGCAGCAGTGGGGCGAAAACAAAAATGGCAACAATTGCCTTATATGCTATTAACGGCAGCAGAGGGACGAAAACAAAAAATGGCAACAATTGCCTTATATGTGATTAATGGCAGCAGAGGGGCGAAAACAAAAAATGGCAACAATTGCCTTATATGTGATTAATGGCAGCAGAGGGGCGAAAACAAAAATGGCAACAATTGCCTTATATGTGATTAATGGCAGCAGAGGGGCGACAATAAAAAATGGCAACAATTGCCTTATATGTGATTAATGGCAGCAGTGGGGCGAAAACAAAAAATGGCAACAATTGCCTTATATGTGATTAATGGCAGCAGAGGGGCGAAAACAAAAAATGGCAACAATTGCCTTATATGTGATTAATGGCAGCAGTGGGGCGAAAACAAAAAATGGCAACAATTGCCTTATATGTGATTAATGGCAGCAGTGGGGCGAAAACAAAAAATGGCAACAATTGCCTTATATGTGATTAATGGCAGCAGAGGGGCGAAAACAAAAATGGCAACAATTGCCTTATATGTGATTAATGGCAGCAGAGGGCGACAATAAAAAATGGCAACAATTGCCTTATATGTGATTAATGGCAGCAGAGGGGCGAAAACAAAAATGGCAACAATTGCCTTATATGTGATTAATGGCAGCAGTGGGGCGAAAACAAAAAATGGCAACAATTGCCTTATATGTGATTAACGGCAGCAGAGGGACGAAAACAAAAAATGGCAACAATTGCCTTATATGTGATTAATGGCAGCAGTGGGGCGAAAACAAAAAATGGCAACAATTGCCTTATATGTGATTAATGGCAGCAGAGGGGCGAAAACAAAAAATGGCAACAATTGCCTTATATGTGATTAATGGCAGCAGAGGGGCGAAAACAAAAATGGCAACAATTGCCTTATATGTGATTAATGGCAGCAGAGGGCGACAATAAAAAATGGCAACAATTGCCTTATATGTGATTAATGGCAGCAGTGGGGCGAAAACAAAAATGGCAACAATTGCCTTATATGTGATTAATGGCAGCAGTGGGGCGAAAACAAAAAATGGCAACAATTGCCTTATATGTGATTAATGGCAGCAGAGGGGCGAAAACAAAAAATGGCAACAATTGCCTTATATGTGATTAATGGCAGCAGAGGGGCGAAAACAAAAAATGGCAACAATTGCCTTATATGTGATTAATGGCAGCAGAGGGGCGAAAACAAAAAATGGCAACAATTGCCTTATATGTGATTAATGGCAGCAGAGGGGCGACAATAAAAAATGGCAACAATTGCCTTATATGTGATTAATGGCAGCAGTGGGGCGAAAACAAAAAATGGCAACAATTGCCTTATATGTGATTAATGGCAGCAGTGGGGCGAAAACAAAAAATGGCAACAATTGCCTTATATGTGATTAATGGCAGCAGAGGGACGAAAACAAAAAATGGCAACAATTGCCTTATATGTGATTAATGGCAGCAGAGGGGCGAAAACAAAAAATGGCAACAATTGCCTTATGTGATTAATGGCAGCAGAGGGGCGAAAACAAAAAATGGCAACAATTGCCTTATATGTGATTAATGGCAGCAGAGGGGCGAAAACAAAAAATGGCAACAATTGCCTTATATGTGATTAATGGCAGCAGAGGGGCGACAATAAAAAATGGCAACAATTGCCTTATATGTGATTAATGGCAGCAGTGGGGCGAAAACAAAAAATGGCAACAATTGCCTTATATGTGATTAATGGCAGCAGAGGGACGAAAACAAAAAATGGCAACAATTGCCTTATATGTGATTAATGGCAGCAGTGGGGCGAAAACAAAAAATGGCAACAATTGCCTTATATGTGATTAATGGCAGCAGAGGGCGAAAACAAAAAATGGCAACAATTGCCTTATATGTGATTAATGGCAGCAGTGGGGCGAAAACAAAAAATGGCAACAATTGCCTTATATGTGATTAATGGCAGCAGAGGGCGAAAACAAAAAATGGCAACAATTGCCTTATATGTGATTAATGGCAGCAGAGGGGCGAAAACAAAAAATGGCAACAATTGCCTTATATGTGATTAATGGCAGCAGAGGGGCGAAAACAAAAAATGGCAACAATTGCCTTATATGTGATTAATGGCAGCAGAGGGGCGACAATAAAAAATGGCAACAATTGCCTTATATGTGATTAATGGCAGCAGTGGGGCGAAAACAAAAATGGCAACAATTGCCTTATATGTGATTAATGGCAGCAGTGGGGCGAAAACAAAAAATGGCAACAATTGCCTTATATGTGATTAATGGCAGCAGAGGGGCGAAAACAAAAATGGCAACAATTGCCTTATATGTGATTAATGGCAGCAGAGGGCGACAATAAAAAATGGCAACAATTGCCTTATATGTGATTAATGGCAGCAGTGGGGCGAAAACAAAAATGGCAACAATTGCCTTATATGTGATTAATGGCAGCAGTGGGGCGAAAACAAAAAATGGCAACAATTGCCTTATATGTGATTAATGGCAGCAGAGGGCGAAAACAAAAAATGGCAACAATTGCCTTATATGTGATTAATGGCAGCAGAGGGGCGAAAACAAAAAATGGCAACAATTGCCTTATATGTGATTAATGGCAGCAGAGGGGCGAAAACAAAAAATGGCAACAATTGCCTTATATGTGATTAATGGCAGCAGAGGGGCGAAAACAAAAAATGGCAACAATTGCCTTATATGTGATTAATGGCAGCAGAGGGGCGACAATAAAAAATGGCAACAATTGCCTTATATGTGATTAATGGCAGCAGTGGGGCGAAAACAAAAAATGGCAACAATTGCCTTATATGTGATTAATGGCAGCAGTGGGGCGAAAACAAAAAATGGCAACAATTGCCTTATATGTGATTAACGGCAGCAGAGGGGCGAAAACAAAAAATGGCAACAATTGCCTTATATGTGATTAATGGCAGCAGAGTGGCGAAAACAAAAAATGGCAACAATTGCCTTATATGTGATTAATGGCAGCAGAGGGGCGAAAACAAAAAATGGCAACAATTGCCTTATATGTGATTAATGGCAGCAGAGGGGCGAACAATAAAAATGGCAACAATTGCCTTATATGTGATTAATGGCAGCAGAGGGGCAACAATAAAAAATGGCAACAATTGCCTTATATGTGATTAATGGCAGCAGTGGGGCGAAAACAAAAAATGGCAACAATTGCCTTATATGTGATTAATGGCAGCAGAGGGGCGAAAACAAAAAATGGCAACAATTGCCTTATATGTGATTAATGGCAGCAGTGGGGCGAAAACAAAAAATGGCAACAATTGCCTTATATGTGATTAATGGCAGCAGAGGGACGAAAACAAAAAATGGCAACAATTGCCTTATATGTGATTAATGGCAGCAGTGGGGCGAAAACAAAAAATGGCAACAATTGCCTTATATGTGATTAATGGCAGCAGAGGGCGAAAACAAAAAATGGCAACAATTGCCTTATATGTGATTAATGGCAGCAGAGGGGCGAAAACAAAAAATGGCAACAATTGCCTTATATGTGATTAATGGCAGCAGAGGGGCGAAAACAAAAAATGGCAACAATTGCCTTATATGTGATTAATGGCAGCAGAGGGGCGACAATAAAAAATGGCAACAATTGCCTTATATGTGATTAATGGCAGCAGTGGGGCGAAAACAAAAATGGCAACAATTGCCTTATATGTGATTAATGGCAGCAGTGGGGCGAAAACAAAAAATGGCAACAATTGCCTTATATGTGATTAATGGCAGCAGAGGGGCGAAAACTAAAAATGGCAACAATTGCCTTTTATGTGATTAATGGCAGCAGAAGGGCGACAATAAAAAAGGGGCAACAATTGCCTTATATGTGATTAATGGCAGCAGTGGGGCGAAAACAAAAATGGCAACAATTGCCTTATATGTGATTAATGGCAGCAGAGGGACGAAAACAAAAAATGGCAACAATTGCCTTATATGTGATTATGGCAGCAGTGGGGCGAAAACAAAAAATGGCAACAATTGCCTTATATGTGATTAATGGCAGCAGTGGGGCGAAAACAAAAAATGGCAACAATTGCCTTATATGCGATTAACGGCAGCAGAGGGACGAAAACAAAAAATGGCAACAATTGCCTTATATGTGATTAATGGCAGCAGAGGGGCGAAAACAAAAAATGGCAACAATTGCCTTATATGTGATTAATGGCAGCAGAGGGCGAAAACAAAAAATGGCAACAATTGCCTTATATGTGATTAATGGCAGCAGAGGGGCGACAATAAAAAATGGCAACAATTGCCTTATATGTGATTAATGGCAGCAGTGGGGCGAAAACAAAAAATGGCAACAATTGCCTTATATGTGATTAATGGCAGCAGAGGGGCGAAAACAAAAAATGGCAACAATTGCCTTATATGTGATTAATGGCAGCAGAGGGGCGACAATAAATAATGGCAACAATTGCCTTATATGTGATTAATGGCAGCAGTGGGGCGAAAACAAAAAATGGCAACAATTGCCTTATATGTGATTAATGGCAGCAGTGGGGCGAAAACAAAAAATGGCAACAATTGCCTTATATGTGATTAATGGCAGCAGTGGGGCGAAAACAAAAAATGGCAACAATTGCCTTATATGTGATTAATGGCAGCAGAGGGCGAAAACAAAAAATGGCAACAATTGCCTTATATGTGATTAATGGCAGCAGAGGGGCGAAAACAAAAAATGGCAACAATTGCCTTATATGTGATTAATGGCAGCAGAGGGACGAAAACAAAAAATGGCAACAATTGCCTTATATGTGATTAATGGCAGCAGAGGGGCGACAATAAAAAATGGCAACAATTGCCTTATATGTGATTAATGGCAGCAGTGGGGCGAAAACAAAAAATGGCAACAATTGCCTTATATGTGATTAATGGCAGCAGAGGGGCGAAAACAAAAAATGGCAACAATTGCCTTATATGTGATTAATGGCAGCAGAGGGGCGACAATAAAAAATGGCAACAATTGCCTTATATGTGATTAATGGCAGCAGTGGGGCGAAAACAAAAAATGGCAACAATTGCCTTATATGTGATTAATGGCAGCAGTGGGGCGAAAACAAAAAATGGCAACAATTGCCTTATATGTGATTAATGGCAGCAGTGGGGCGAAAACAAAAAATGGCAACAATTGCCTTATATGCGATTAACGGCAGCAGAGGGACGAAAACAAAAAATGGCAACAATTGCCTTATATGTGATTAATGGCAGCAGAGTGGCGAAAACAAAAAAAGGCAACAATTAACTTATATGTGATTAATGGCAGCAGAGGGGCAAAAACAAAAAATGGCAACAATTGCCTTATATGTGATTAATGGTAGCAGAGGGGCAACAATAAAAATGGCAACAATTGCCTTATATGTGATTAATGGCAGCAGTGGGGCGAAAACAAAAAATGGCAACAATTGCCTTATATGTGATTAATGGCAGCAGAGGGGCGAAAACAAAAAATGGCAACAATTGCCTTATATGTGATTAATGGCAGCAGTGGGGCGAAAACAAAAAATGTCAACAATTGCCTTATATGTGATTAATGGCAGCAGAGGGACGAAAACAAAAAATGGCAACAATTGCCTTATATGTGATTAATGGCAGCAGTGGGGCGAAAACAAAAAATGGCAACAATTGCCTTATATGTGATTAATGGCAGCAGAGGGGCGACAATAAAAAATGGCAGCAATTGCCTTATATGTGATTAATGGCAGCAGTGGGGCGAAAACAAAAAATGGCAACAATTGCCTTATATGTGATTAATGGCAGCAGTGGGGCGAAAACAAAAAATGGCAACAATTGCCTTATATGTGATTAATGGCAGCAGAGGGGCGAAAACTAAAAATGGCAACAATTGCCTTTTATGTGATTAATGGCAGCAGAGGGGCGAAAACAAAAAATGGCAACAATTGCCTTATATGTGATTAATGGCAGCAGAGGGGCGACAATAAAAAATGGCAACAATTGCCTTATATGTGATTAATGGCAGCAGTGGGGCGAAAACAAAAAATGGCAACAATTGCCTTCTATGTGATTAATGGCAGCAGAGGGGCGAAAACAAAAAATGGCAACAATTGCCTTATATGTGATTAATGGCAGCAGTGGGGCGAAAACAAAAAATGGCAACAATTGCCATATATGTGATTAATGGCAGCAGTGGGGCGAAAACAAAAAATGGCAACAATTGCCTTTTATGTGATTAATGGCAGCAGAGGTGCGAAAACTAAAAATGGCAACAATTGCCTTTTATGTGATTAATGGCAGCAGAAGGGCGACAATAAAAAAGGGGCAACAATTGCCTTATATGTGATTAATGGCAGCAGTGGGGCGAAAACAAAAAATGGCAACAATTGCCTTATATGTGATTAATGGCAGCAGAGGGGCGAAAACAAAAAATGGCAACAATTGCCTTATATGTGATTAATGGCAGCAGAGGGTCGACAATAAAAAATGGCAACAATTGCCTTATATGTCATTAATGGCAGCAGTGGGGCGAAAACAAAAAATGGCAACAATTGCCTTATATGTGATTAATGGCAGCAGAGGGACGAAAACAAAAAATGGCAACAATTGCCTTATATGTGATTAATGGCAGCAGTGGGGCGAAAACAAAAAATGGCAACAATTGCCTTATATGGCATTAACGGTGGCAGAGGGACGAAAACAAAAAATGGCAATTATTGCCTTATATGTGATTAATGGCAGCAGAGGGGCGACAATAAAAATGGCAACAATTGCCTTATATGTGATTAATGGCAGCAGTGGGGCGAAAACAAAAAATGGCAACAATTGCCTTATATGTGATTAATGGCAGCAGAGGGGCGAAAACAAAAAATGGCAACAATTGCCTTATATGTGAATAATGGCAGCAGTGGGGCGAAAACAAAAAATGGCAACAATTGCCTTATATGCGATTAATGGCAGCAGAGGGACGAAAACAAAAAATGGCAACAATTGCCTTATATGTGATTAATGGCAGCAGAGTGGCGAAAACAAAAAAGGCAACAATTGCCTTATATGTGATTAATGGCAGCAGAGGGGCGAAAACAAAAATGGCAACAATTGCCTTATATGTGATTAATGGCAGCAGTGGGCCGAAAACAAAAAATGGCAACAATTGCCTTATATGTGATTAATGGCAGCAGAGGGGCGACAATAAAAAATGGCAACAATTGCCTTATATGTGATTAATGGCAGCAGAGTGGCGAAAACAAAAAATGGCAACAATTGCCTTATATGTGATTAATGGCAGCAGAGGGGCAAAAACAAAAAATGGCAACAATTGCCTTATATGTGATTAATGGCAGCAGAGGGGCGACAATAAAAAATGGCAACAATTGCCTTATATGTGATTAATGGCAGCAGTGGGGCGAAAACAAAAAATGGCAACAATTGCCTTATATGTGAATAATGGCAGCAGAGGGGCGAAAACAAAAAATGGCAACAATTGCCTTATATGTGATTAATGGCAGCAGAGGGGCGACAATAAATAATGGCAACAATTGCCTTATATGTGATTAATGGCAGCAGTGGGGCGAAAACAAAAAATGGCAACAATTGCCTTATATGTGATTAATGGCATCAGTGGGGCGAAAACAAAAAATGGCAAGAATTGCCTTATATGTGATTAATGGCAGCAGTGGGGCGAAAACAAAAAATGGCAACAATTGCCTCATATGCGATTAACGGCAGCAGAGGGACGAAAACAAAAAATGGCAACAATTGCCTTACATGTGATTAATGGCAGCAGAGTGGCGAAAACAAAAAAAGGCAACAATTAACTTATATGTGATTAATGGCAGCAGAGGGGCAAAAACAAAAAATGGCAACAATTGCCTTTTATGTGATTAATGGTAGCAGAGGGGCAACAATAAAAATGGCAACAATTGCCTTATATGTGATTAATGGCAGCAGTGGGGCGAAAACAAAAAATGGCAACAATTGTCTTATATGTGATTAATGGCAGCAGAGGGGCGAAAACAAAAAATGGCAACAATTGCCTTATATGTGGTTAATGGCAGCAGTGGGGCGAAAACAAAAAATGTCAACAATTGCCTTATATGCGATTAACGGTGGCAGAGGGACGAAAACAAAAAATGGCAACAATTGCCATATATGTGATTAATGGCAGCAGTGGGGCGAAAACAAAAAATGGCAACAATTGCCTTATATGTGATTAATGGCAGCAAAGGGGCGACAATAAAAAATGGCAGCAATTGCCTTATATGTGATTAATGGCAGCAGTGGGGCGAAAACAAAAAATTGCAACAATTGCCTTATATGTGATTAATGGCAGCAGTGGGGCGAAAACAAAAAATGGCAACAATTGCCTCATATATGTGATTAATGGCAGCAGAGGGGCGAAAACTAAAAATGGCAACAATTGCCTTTTATGTGATTAATGGCAGCAGAGGGGCGAAAACAAAAAATGGCAACAATTGCCTTATATGTGATTAATGGCAGGAGAGGGGCGACAATAAAAAATGGCAACAATTGCCTTATATGTGATTAATGGCAGAAGTGGGGCGAAAACAAAAAATGGCAACAATTGCCTTCTATGTGAATAATGGCACCAGAGGGGCGAAAACAAAAAATGGCAACAATTGCCTTACTGTATATGTGATTAATGGCAGCAGTGGGGCGAAAACAAAAAATGGCAACAATTGCCATATATGTGATTAATGGCAGCAGTGGGGCGAAAACAAAAAATGGCAACAATTGCCTTATATGTGATTAATGGCAGCAGAGGTGCGAAAACTAAAAATGGCAACAATTGCCTTTAATGTGATTAATGGCAGCAGAAGGGCGACAATAAAAAAGGGGCAACAATTGCCTTATATGTGATTAATGGCAGCAGTGGGGCGAAAACAAAAAATGGCAACAATTGTCTTATATGTGATTAATGGCAGCAGAGGGGCGAAAACAAAAAATGGCAACAATTGCCTTATATGTGATTAATGGCAGGAGAGGGTCGACAATAAAAAATGGCAACAATTGCCTTATATGTCATTAATGGCAGCAGTGGGGCGAAAACAAAAAATGGCAACAATTGCCTTATATGTGATTAATGGCAGAAGAGGGACGAAAACAAAAAAGTGGCAACAATTGCCTTAAATGTGGTTAATGGCAGCAGTGGGGCGAAAACAAAAAATGGCAACAATTACCTTATATGGCATTAACGGTGGCAGAGGGACGAAAACAAAAAATGGCAATTATTGCCTTTTATGTGATTAATGGCAGCAGAGGGGCGACAATAAAAATGGCAACAATTGCCTTATATGTGATTAATGGCAGCAGTGGGGCGAAAACAAAAAATGGCAACAATTGCCTTATATGTGATTAATGGCAGCAGAGGGGCGAAAACAAAAAATGGCAACAATTGCCTTATATGTGATTAATGGCAGCAGTGGGGCGAAAACAAAAAATGGGAACAATTGCCTTATATGCGATTAACGGCAGCAGAGGGACGAAAACAAAAAATGGCAACAATTGCCTTGCATGTGATTAATGGCAGCAGAGTGGCGAAAACAAAAAAAGGCAACAATTGCCTTATATGTGATTAATGGTAGCAGAGGGGCAACAATAAAAATGGCAACAATTGCCTTATATGTGATTAATGGCAGCAGTGGGGCGAAAACAAAAAATGGCAAGAATTGCCTTATATGTGATTAATGGCAGGAGAGGGGCGACAATAAAAAATGGCAACAATTGCCTTATATGTGATTAATGGCAGCAGAGTGGCGAAAACAAAAAAAGGCAACAATTAACTTATTTGTGATTAATGGCAGCAGAGGGGCAAAAACAAAAAATGGCAACAATTGCCTTATATGTGATTAATGGTAGTAGAGGGGCAACAATAAAAAATGGCAACAATTGCCTTATATGTGATTAACGGTGGCAGAGGGACGAAAACAAAAAATGGCAACAATTGCCATATATTTGATTAATGGCAGCAGTGGGGCGAAAACAAAAAATGGCAACAATTGCCTTCTATGTGAATAATGGCACCAGAGGGGCGAAAACAAAAAATGGCAACAATTGCCTTATATCTGATTAATGGCAGCAGAGGGGCGAAAACAAAAAATGGCAACAATTGCCTTATATGTGATTAATGGCAGCAGAGGGGCGACAATAAATAATGGCAGCAATTGCCTTATATGTGATTAATGGCAGCAGTGGGGCGAAAACAAAAAATGGCAACAATTGCCTTATATGTGATTAATGGCAGCAGTGGGGCGAAAACAAAAAATGGCAACAATTGCCTTATATGTGATTAATGGCAGCAGAGGGGCGAAAACTAAAAATGGCAACAATTGCCTTTTATGTGATTAATGGCAGCAGAAGGGCGACAATAAAAAAGGGGCAACAATTGCCTTATATGTGATTAATGGCAGGAGTGGGGCGAAAACAAAAATGGCAACAATTGCCTTATATGTGATTAATTGCAGAGGAGGGTCGAAAACAAAAAATGGCAACAATTGCCTTATATGTGATTAATGGCAGAAGTGGGGCGAAAACAAAAAATGGCAACAATTGCCTCATATGCGATTAACGGCAGCAGAGGGACGAAAACAAAAAATGGAAACAATTGCCTTATATGTGATTAATGGCAGCAGAGGGGCAAAAACAAAAAATGGCAACAATTACCTTATATGGCATTAACGGTGCCAGAGGGACGAAAACAAAAAATGGCAATTATTGCCTTTTATGTGATTAATGGCAGCAGAGGGGCGACAATAAAAAATGGCAACAATTGCCTTATATTTGATTAATGGCAGCAGTGGGGCGAAAACAAAAAATGGCAACAATTGCCTTATATGTGAATAATGGCAGCAGAGGGGCGAAAACAAAAAATGGCAACAATTGCCTTATATGTGATTAATGGCAGCAGAGGGGCGACAATAAATAATGGCAACAATTGCCTTATATGTGATTAATGGCATCAGTGGGGCGAAAACAAAAAATGGCAAGAATTGCCTTATATGTGATTAATGGCAGCAGTGGGGCGAAAACAAAAAATGGCAACAATTGCCTTATATGTGATTAATGGCAGAAGTGGGGCGAAAACAAAAAATGGCAACAATTGCCTCATATGCGATTAACGGCAGCAGAGGGACGAAAACAAAAAATGGAAACAATTGCCTTATATGTGATTAATGGCAGCAGAGGGGCAAAAACAAAAAATGGCAACAATTACCTTATATGGCATTAACGGTGCCAGAGGGACGAAAACAAAAAATGGCAATTATTGCCTTTTATGTGATTAATGGCAGCAGAGGGGCGACAATAAAAAATGGCAACAATTGCCTTATATGTGATTAATGGCAGCAGTGGGGCGAAAACAAGAAATGGCAACAATTGCCTTACATGTGAATAATGGCAGCAGAGGGGCGAAAACAAAAAATGGCAACAATTGCCTTATATGTGATTAATGGCAGCAGAGGGGCGACAATAAATAATGGCAACAATTGCCTTATATGTGATTAATGGCAGCAGTGGGGCGAAAACAAAAAATGGCAACAATTGCCTTATATGTGATTAATGGCAGCAGAGGGGCAAGAACAAAAAATGGCAACAATTGCCTTATATGTGATTAATGGCAGGAGAGGGGCGACAATAAAAAATGGCAACAATTTCCTTATATGTGATTAATGGCAGAAGTGGGGCGAAAACAAAAAATGGCAAGAATTGCCTTATATGTGATTAATGGCAGCAGTGGGGCGAAAACAAAAAATGGCAACAATTGCCTCATATGCGATTAACGGCAGCAGAGGGACGAAAACTAAAAATGGCAACAATTGCCTTTTATGTGATTAATGGCAGCAGAAGTGCGACAATAAAAAAGGGGCAACAATTGCCTTATATGTGATTAATGGCAGGAGAGGGGCGACAATAAAAAATGGCAACAATTACCTTATATGGCATTAACGGTGGCAGAGGGACGAAAACAAAAAATGGAAATTATTGCCTTTTATGTGATTAATGGCAGCAGAGGGGCGACAATAAAAAATGGCAACAATTGCCTTATATTTGATTAATGGCAGCAGTGGGGCGAAAACAAAAAATGGCAACAATTGCCTTATATGTGAATAATGGCAGCAGAGGGGCGAAAACAAAAAATGGCAACAATTGCCTTATATGTGATTAATGGCAGCATAGTGGCGACAATAAATAATGGCAACAATTGCCTTATATGTGATTAATGGCAGCATAGTGGCGAAAACAAAAAAAGGCAACAATTGCCTTATATGTGATTAATGGCAGCAGAGGGGCAAAAACAAAAAATGGCAACAATTGCCTTATATGTGATTAATGGCAGCAGAGGGGCAACAATAAAAAATGGCAACAATTGCCTTATATGTGATTAATGGCAGCAGAGTGGCAAAAACAAAAAAAGGCAACAATTGCCTTATATGTGATTAATGGCAGCAGAGGGGCGACAATAAAAATGGCAACAATTGCCTTATATGCTATTAACGGCAGCAGAGAAACGAAAAAAAAAATGGCAACAATTGCCTTATATGTGATTGATGGCAGCAGAGTGGCGAAAACAAAAAAAGGCAACAATTGCCTTATGTGATTAATGGCAGCAGAGGGGTCAAAACAAAAAATGGCAACAATTGCCTTATATGTGATTAATGGCAGCAGAGGGGCAACAATAAAAAATGGCAACAATTGCCTTATATGTGATTAATGGCAGCAGTGGGGCGAAAACAAAAAATGGCAACAATTGCCTTATATGTGATTAATGGCAGCAGAGGGGCGAAAGCTAAAAATGGCAATAATTGCCTTTTATGTGATTAATGGCAGCAGAAGGGCGACAATAAAAAAGGGGCAACAATTGCCTTATATGTGATTAATGGCAGAAGAGGGTCGAAAACAAAAAATGGCAACAATTGCCTTATATGCGATTAACGGCAGCAGAGGGACGAAAACAAAAAATGGCAACAATTGTCTTATATGTGATTAATGGCAGCAGAGTGGCAAAAACAAAAAAAGGCAACAATTGCCTTATATGCGATTAATGGCAGCAGAGGGGCAAAAACAAAAAATGGCAACATTTGCCTTATATGTGATTAATGGCAGCAGAGGGGCGAAAACGAAAAATGGCAACAATTGCCTTATATGTGATTAATGGCAGGAGAGGAGCGACGATAAAAATGGCAACAATTGCCTTATATGTCATTAATGGCAGCAGTGGGGCGAAAACAAAAAATGGCAATTATTGCCTTATATGTGATTAATGGCAGAAGAGGGACGAAAACAAAAAAGTGGCAACTGCCTTAAATGTGGTTAATGGCAGCAGTGGGGCGAAAACAAAAAATGGCAACAATTGCCTTATATGTGATTAATGGCAGGAGAGGGGCGAAAACTAAAAATGGCAACAATTGCCTTATATGTGATTAATGGCAGCAGAAGGGCGACAATAAAAAAGGGGCAACAATTGCCTTATATGTGATTAATGGCAGCAGTGGGGCGAAAACAAAAATGGCAACAATTGCCTTATATGTGATTAATGGCAGAAGAGGGACGAAAACAAAAAATGGCAACAATTGCCTTATATGTGATTAATGGCAGCAGAGTGGCGAAAACAAAAAAAGGCAACAATTGCCTTATATGTGATTAATGGCAGCAGAGGGGCAAAAACAAAAAATGGCAACAATTGCCTTATGTGATTAATGGCAGGAGAGGGGCGACAATTAAAAATGGCAACAATTGCCTTATATGTGATTAATGGCAGAAGTGTGGCGAAAACAAAAAATGGCAACAATTGCCTTATATGTGATTAATGGCAGCAGAGGGGCGAAAACAAAAAATGGCAACAATTGCCTTATATGTGATTAATGGCAGGAGAGGGGCGACGATAAAATGGCAACAATTGCCTTATATGTCATTAATGGCAGCAGTGGGGCGGATACAAAAAATGGCAATTATTGCCTTATATGTGATTAATGGCAGAAGAGGGACGAAAACAAAAAAGTGGCAACAATTGCCTTAAATATGGTTAATGGCAGCAGTGGGGCGAAAACAAAAAATGGCAACAATTACCTTTTATGCGATTAACGGTGGCAGAGGGACGAAAACATAAAATGGCAACAATTGCCATATTTGTGATTAATGGTAGCAGTGGGGCGAAAACAAAAAATGGCAACAATTGCCTTCTATGTGATTAATGGCAGCAGAGGGGCGACAATAAAAAATGGCAACAATTGCCTTATATGTCATTAATGGCAGCAGTGGGGCGGAAACAAAAAATGGCAATTATTGCCTTATATGTGATTAATGGCAGAAGAGGGACGAAAACAAAAAAGTGGCAACAATTGCCTTAAATGTGGTTAATGGCAGCAGTGGGGCGAAAACAAAAAATGGCAACAATTACCTTATATGCCATTAACGGTGGCATAGGGACGAAAACAAAAAAGTGGCAACAATTGCCTTAAATGTGGTTAATGGCAGCAGTAGGGCGAAAACAAAAAATGGCAACAATTGCCTTATATGCGATTAACGGTGGCAGAGGGACGAAAACATAAAATGGCAACAATTGCCATATTTGTGATTAATGGTAGCAGTGGGGCGAAAACAAAAAATGGCAACAATTGCCTTCTATGTGATTAATGGCAGCAGAGGGGCGACAATAAAAAATGGCAACAATTGCCTTATATGTGATTAATGGTAGCAGTGGGGCGAAAACAAAAAATGGCAACAATTGCCTTATATGTGATTAATGGCAGCAGAGGGGCGAAAACAAAAAATGGCAACAATTGCCTTATATGTGATTAATGGCAGCAGTGGGGCGAAAACAAAAATGGCAACAATTACCTTATATGAGATTAACGGTGGCAGAGGGACGAAAACAAAAAATGGCAACAATTGCCTTATATGTGATTAATGGCAGCAGAGGGGCAAAAACAAAAAATGGGAACAATTGCCTTATATGTGATTAATGGCAGGAGAGGGGCGACAAAAAAAATGGGAACAATTGCCTTATATGTGATTAATGGCAGCAGAGGGGCGAAAACAAAAAATGGCAAAAATTGCCTTATATGTGATTAATGGCAGGAGAGGGTCGACAGTAAAAAATGGCAACAATTGCCTTATATGTCATTAATGGCAGCAGTGGGGCGAAAACAAAAAATGGCAATTATTGCCTTATATGTGATTAATGGCAGAAGAGAGACGAAAACAAAAAAGTGGCAACAATTGCTTTAAATGTGGTTAATGGCAGCAGTGGGTCGAAAACAAAAAATGGCAACAATTTCCTTATATGCGATTAACGGTGGCAGAGGGACGAAAACAAAAATGGCAACAATTGCCTTTTATGCAATTAACGGCAGCAGAGGTGGCGAAAACAAAAAATGGCAACAATTGCCTTATATGAGATTAATGGCAGCAGAGTGGAGAAAACAAAAAATGGCAACAATTGCCTTATATGTCATTAATGGCAGCAGTGGGGCGAAAACAAAAAATGGCAATTATTGCCTTATATGTGTTTAATGGCAGAAGAGGGACGAAAACAAAAAAGTGGCAACAATTGCCTTAAATGTGGTTAATGGCAGCAGTGGGGCGAAAACAAAAAATGGCAACAATTGCCTTATATGTGATTAATGGCAGGAGAGGGGCGACGATAAAAATGGCAACAATTGCCTTATATGTCATTAATGGCAGCAGTGGGGCGAAAACAAAAAATGGGAATTATTGCCTTTTATGTGACTAATGGCAGAAGAGGGACGAAAACAAAAAATGGCAACAATTGCCTTATATGTGACTAATGGCAGCAGAGGGGCGAAAACAAAAAATGGCAACAATTGCCTTATATGTGATTAATGGCAGCAGTGGGGCGAAAACCAAAAATGGCAACAATTGCCTTATATGTGATTAATGGCAGCAGAGGGGCGACAATGAAAAATGGCAACCATTGCCTTATATGTGATTAATGGCAGCAGTGGGGCGAAAACAAAAAATGGCAACAATTGCCTTATATGTGATTAATGGCAGCAGAGGGGCAACAATAAAAAATGGCAACAATTGCCTTATATGTGATTAATGGCAGCAGTGGGGCGAAAACAAAAATTGGCAACAATTGTCTTATATGTGATTAATGGCAGCAAAGGGGCGAAAACAAAAAATGGCAACAATTGCCTTATATGTGATTAATGGCAGCAGTGCAGCAGTGGGGCGAAAACAAAAAATGGCAACAATTGCCTTATATGCGATTAACGGCAGCAGAGGGACGAAAACAAAAAATAGCAACAATTGCCTTATATGTGATTAATGGCAGCAACGTGGCGAAAACAAAAAAAGGCAACAATTGCCTTATATGTGATTAATGGCAGCAGAGGGGCAAAAACAAAAAATGGCAACAATTGCCTTATATGTGATGAATGGCAGCAGAGGGGCAACAATAAAAAATGGCAACAATTGCCTTATATGTGATTAATGGCAGCAGTGGGGCGAAAACAAAAATTGGCAACAATTGTCTTATTTGTGATTAATGGCAGCAAAGGGGCGAAAACAAAAAATGGCAACAATTGCCTTATATGTGATTAATGGGAGTAGAGGGGCGACAATAAAAAATGGCAACAATTTCCTTATATGTCATTAATGGCAGCAGTGGGGCGTAAACAAAAAATGGCAACAATTGCCTTATATGTGATTAATGGCAAAAGAGGGACGAAAACAAAAAATGGCAACAATTGCCTTATATGTGATTAATGGCAGCAGAGGGGCGAAAACAAAAAATGGCAATAATTGCCTTATATGTGATTAATGGCAGAAAAGGGACGAAAACAAAAAATGGCAACAATTGCCTTATATGTGATTAGTGGCAGCAGTGGGGCGAAAACAAAAAATGGCAACAATTGCCTTATATGCGATTAACGGCAGCAGAGGGACGAAAACAAAAAATGGCAACAATTGCCTTATATGTGATTAATGGCAGCAGTGGGGCGAAAACAAAAATGGCAATAATTGCCTTATATGTGATTAATGGCAGAAGAGGGACGAAAACAAAAAAGTGGCAACAATTGCCTTAAATGTGGTTAATGGCAGCAGTGGGTCGAAAACAAAAAATGGCAACAATTACCTTATATGAGATTAACGGTGGCAGAGGGACGAAAACAAAAAATGGCAACAATTGCCTTATATGTGATTAATGGCAGCAGAGGGGCAAAAACAAAAAATGGCAACAATTGCCTTATATGTGATTAATGGCAGGAGAGGGGCGAAAACAAAAAATGACAACAATTGCCTTATATGTGATTAATGGCAGCAGAGGGGCGAAAACAAAAAATGGCAACAATTGCCTTATATGTGATTAATGGCAGGAGAGGGTTGACAGTAAAAAATGGCAACAATTGCCTTATATGTCATTAATGGCAGCAGTGGGGCGAAAACAAAAAATGGCAACAATTTCCTTATATGCGATTAACCGTGGCAGAGGGACGAAAACAAAAAATGGCAACAATTGCCTTTTATGCAATTAACGGCAGCAGAGGGGGCGAAAACAAAAAATGGCAACAATTGCCTTATATGAGATTAACGGTGGCAGAGGGACGAAAAAAAATGGCAACAATTGCCTTATATGCGATTAATGGCAGCAGAGGGGCGAAAACAAAAAATGGCAACAATTGCCTTATATGTGATTAATGGCAGCAGTGGGGCGAAAACAAAAAATGGCAACAATTGCCTTATATGCTATTAACGGCAGCAGTGGGACGAAAACAAAAAATGGCAACAATTGCCTTATATGTGATTAATGGCAGCAGAGTGGCGAAAACAAAAAAGGCAACAATTGCCTTATATGTGATTAATGGCAGGAGAGGGGCAAAAACAAAAAATGGCAACAGTTGCCTTATATGTGATTAATGGCAGCAGAGGGGCAACATTAAAAAATGGCAACAATTGCCTTACATGTGATTAATGGCAGCAGTGGGGCGAAAACAAAAAATGGCAACAATTGCCTTATATGTGATTAATGGCAGCAGTGGTGCGAAAACAAAAAATGGGAACAATTGTCTTATATGTGATTAATGGCAGCAAAGGGGCGAAAACAAAAAATGGGAACAATTGTCTTATATGTGATTAATGGCAGGAGAGGGGCGACAATAAAAAATGGCAACAATTGCCTTATATGTCATTAATGGCAGCAGTGGGGCGAAAACAAAAAATGGCAACAATTGCCTTATATGTGATTAATGGCAGAAGAGGGACGAAAACAAAAAAGTGGCAACAATTGCCTTAAATGTGGTTAATGGCAGCAGTAGGGCGAAAACAAAAAATGGCAACAATTGCCTTATATGCGATTAACGGTGGCAGAGGGACGAAAACATAAAATGGCAACAATTGCCATATTTGTGATTAATGGCAGCAGTGGGGGCGAAAACAAAAAATGGCAACAATTGCCTTCTATGTGATTAATGGCAGCAGAGGGGCAACAATAAAAATGGCAACAATTGCCTTATATGCCATTAACGGTGGCAGAGGGACGAAAACAAAAAATGGCAATTATTGCCTTTTATGTGATTAATGGCAGCAGAGGGGCGACAATAAAAATGGCAACAATTGCCTTATATGTGATTAATGGCAGCAGAGGGGCGACAATAAAAAATGGCAACAATTGCCTTATATGTGATTAATGGCAGCAGTGGGGCGAAAACAAAAAATGGCAACAATTGCCTTATATGTGATTAATGGCAGCAGTGGGGCGAAAACAAAAAATGGCAACAATTGCCTTCTATGCTATTAACGGCAGCAGAGGGACGAAAACAAAAAATGGCAACAATTGCCTTATATGTGATTAATAGCAGCAGAGGGGCGAAAACAAAAAATGGCAACAATTGCCTTATATGTGATTAATGGCAGCAGTGGGGCAACAATAAAAAATGGCAACAATTGCCTTCTATGTTATTAATGGCAGCAGAGGGGCGACAATAAAAAATGGCAACAATTGCCTTATATGTGATTAATGGCAGCAGTGGGGCGAAAACAAAAAATGGCAACAATTGCCTTATATGTGATTAATGGCAGCAGAGGGGCGAAAACAAAAAATGGCAACAATTGCCTAATATGTGATTAATGGCAGGAGAGGGGGGACGATAAAAATGGCAACAATTGCCTTATTTGTCATTAATGGCAGCAGTGGGGCGAAAACAAAAAATGGCAAGTATTGCCTTTTATGTGACTAATGGCAGAAGAGGGACGAAAACAAAAAATGGCAACAATTGCCTTATATGTGATTAATGGCAGCAGAGGGGCGAAAACAAAAAATGGCAACAATTGCCTTATATGTGATTAATGGCAGGAGTGGGTCGAAAACAAAAAATGGCAACAATTACCTTATATGCAATTAACGGCAGCAGTGGGGCGAAAACAAAAAATGACAACAATTGCCTTATATGTGATTAATGGCAGCAGTGGAGCGAAAACAAAAAATGGCAACAATTGCCTTATATGTGATTAATGGCAGCAGAGGGGCGAAAACAAAAAATGGCAACAATTGCCTTATATGTGATTAATGGGAGGAGAGGGGCGACAATAAAAATGGCAACAATTACCTTATATGCCATTAACGGCAGCAGTGGGGCGAAAACAAAAAATGACAACAATTGCCTTATATGTGATTAATGGCAGCAGTGGGGCGAAAAAAAAAATGGCAACAATTACCTTATATGCCATTAACGGTGGCAGAGGGACGAAAACAAAAAATGGCAATTATTGCCTTTTATGTGATTAATGGCAGCAGAGGGGCGACAATAAAAATGGCAACAATTTCCTTATATGTGATTAATGGCAGCAGTGGGGCGAAAACTAAAAATGGCAACAATTGTCTTATATGTGATTAATGGCAAAAGAGGGACGAAAACAAAAAATGGCAACAATTGCCTTATATGAGATTAATGGCAGCAGAGGGGCGAAAACTAAAAATGGCAATAATTGCCTTATATGTGATTAATGGCAGAAGAGGGACGAAAACAAAAAATGGCAACAATTGCCTTATATGTGATTAGTGGCAGCAGTGGGGCGAAAACAAAAAATGGCAACAATTGCCTTATATTTGATTAATGGCAAAAGAGGGACGAAAACAAAATATGGCAACAATTGCCTTATATGTGATTAATGGCAGCAGAGGGGCGAAAACTAAAAATGGCAATAATTGCCTTATATGTGATTAATGGCAGAAGAGGGACGAAGACAAAAAATGGCAACAATTGCCTTATATGCGATTAGCGGCAGCAGAGGGACGAAAACAAAAAAATGGCAACAATTGCCTTATATGTGATTAATGGCAGCAGAGGGGCAAAAACAAAGAATGGCAACAATTGCCTTATATGTGATTAATGGCAGGAGAGGGGTGACAATAAAAAATGGCAACCATTGCCTTATATGTGATTAATGGCAGCAGTGGGGCGAAAACAAAAAATGGCCACAATTGCCTTATATGTGATTAATGGCAGTAGAGGGGCGAAAACAAAAAATGGCAACAATTGCCTTATATGTGATTAATGGCAGGAGAGAGACGAAAACAAAAAAGTGGCAACAATTGCCTTAAATGTGGTTAATGGCAGGAGTGGGTCGAAAACAAAAAATGGCAACAATTACCTTATATGCGACTAGCGGTGGCAGAGGGAAGAAAACAAAAAATGGCAACAATTACCTTATATGCCATTAACGGTGGCAGAGGGACGAAAACAAAAAATGTCAATTATTATCTTTTATGTGATTAATGGCAGCAGAGGGGCGACAATAAAAATGGCAACAATTGCCTTATATGTGATTAATGGGAGGAGAGGGGCGACAATAAAAAATGGCAACAATTGCCTTATATGTGATTAATGGCAGCAGAGGGGCGAAAACTAAAAATGGCAATAATTGCCTTATATGTGATTAATGGCAGAAGAGGGCCGAAAAAAAGAAATGGCAACAATTGCCTTATATGTGATTAGTGGCAGCAGTGGGGCGAAAACAAAAAATGGCAACAATTGCCTTATATGTGATTAATGGCAGGAGAGGGGCGACAATAAAAAATGGCAACCATTGGCTTATATGTGATTAATGGTAGCAGTGGGGCGAAAACAAAAAATGGCAACAATTGCCTTATATGTGATTAATGGCAGCAGAGGGGCGAAAACTAAAAATGGCAACAATTGCCTTTTATGTTATTAATGGCAGGAGAAGGGCGACAATAAAAAAATGGCAACAATTGCCTTATGTGTGATTAATGGCAGCAGTGGGGCGAAAACAAAAATGGCAATAATTGCCTTATATGTGATTAGTGGCAGCAGTGGGGCGAAAACAAAAAATGGCAACAATTGCCTTATATGTGCTTAATGGCGGGAGAGGGGCGACAATAAAAAATTGCAACAATTGCCTTATATGTCATTAATGGCATCAGTGGGGCGAAAAGAAAAAATGGCAATTATTGCCTTATATGTGATTAATGGCAGAAGAGGGACGAAAACAAAAAAGTGGCAACAATTGCCTTAAATGTGGTTAATGGCAGCAGTGGGGCGAAAACAAAAAATGGCAACAATTACCTTATATGCGATTAGCGATGGCAGAGGGACGAAAACAAAAAATGGCAACAATTGCCTTATATGTGATTAATGGCAGCAGAGTGGCGAAAACAAAAAATGGCAACAATTGCCTTATATGTGATTAATGGCAGGAGAGGGGCGACAAAAAAAATGGCAACAATTGCCTTATATGTGATTAATGGCAGCAATGGGGCGAAAACAAAAAATGACAACAATTGCCTTATATGTGATTAATGGCAGCAGAGGGGCGAAAACAAAAAATTGCAACAATTGCCTTATATGTGATTAATGGCAGGAGAGGGTCGACAGTAAAAAATGGCAACAATTGCCTTATATGTCATTAACGGTGGCAGAGGGACGAAAACAAAAAATGGCAATTTTTGCCTTATATGTGATAAATGGCAGGAGAGGGGAGACAATAAAAAATGGCAACAATTGCCTTATATGTCATTAATGGCAGCAGTGGGGCGAAAACAAAAAATGGCAACAATTGCCTTATATGTGATTAATGGCAGAAGAGAGACGAAAAAAAAAGTGGCAACAATTGCCTTAAATGTGGTTAATGGCAGCAGTAGGGCGAAAACAAAAAATGGCAACAATTGCCTTTTATGCGATTAACGGTGGCAGAGGGACGAAAACATAAAATGGCAACAATTGCCATATTTGTGATTAATGGCAGCAGTGGGGCGAAAACAAAAAATGGCAACAATTGCCTTCTATGTGATTAATGGCAGCAGGGGGCGACAATAAAAAATGTCAACAATTGCCTTATATGTCATTAATGGCAGGAGTGGGGCGAAAACAAAAAATGGCAATTATTGCCTTATATGTGATTAATGGCAGAAGAGGGACGAAAACAAAAAAGTGGCAACAATTGCCTTAAATGTGGTTAATGGCAGGAGTGGGTCGAAAACAAAAAATGGCAACAATTACCTTATATGCGATTAACGGTGGCAGAGGGACGAAAACAAAAAATGGCAACAATTGCCTTATATGCAATTAACGGCATCAGAGGGGCGAAAACAAAAAATGGCAACAATTGCCTTATATGAGATTAACGGTGGCAGAGGGACGAAAAAAAAATGGCAACAATTGCCTTATATGCGATTAATGGCAGCAGTGGGGCGAAAACAAAAAATGACAACAATTGCCTTATATGTGATTAATGGCAGCAGTGGAGCGAAAACAAAAAATGGCAACAATTGCCTTATATGTGATTAATGGCAGCAGTGGGGCGAAAACAAAAAATGGCAACAATTGCCTTATATGTGATTAATGGCAGCAGAGGGGCGAAAACAAAAAATGGCAACAATTGCCTTATATGTGATTAATGGCAGCAGTGGGGCGAAAAAAAAAATGGCAACAATTACCTTATATGCCATTAACGGTGGCAGAGGGACGAAAACAAAAAATGGCAATTATTGCCTTTTATGTGATTAATGGCAGCAGAGGGGCGACAATAAAAATTTCAACAATTGCCTTATATGTGATTAATGGCAGCAGTGGGGCGAAAACAAAAATGGCAATTATTGCCTTATATGTGATTCATGGCAGAGGAGGGGCGAAAACAAAAAATGGCAACAATTGCCTTATATGTGA